>MU223569.1:124265-146108 GCA_018584345.1 Thuja plicata | reverse complement strand
AGTCTGTGCACAAGAACAATTCAAATATTAATCCATATATTAACACAAAATAATATCAAAATAAATAAATAGTGGGCTGTAATTTGCATACTAGAGCCTCAACGAGATCTCTTATGCTTGGGTTGACTAATAAACAAAATGGACTCGATAGTGGGCAAGACGGAATCCTAGAAAAATGGCTACGTAGAGGAATGACGGGTAGTGGTGAAGGGTCCTACAATAGAAAAAATAATACAAAATACATTTTATAAACAAGAAATACTAAAAAATAAAAAATGCATGGACTAAAAAGAAAATGCATACCATAGTTGGATCTCCTATGCTAGGCAAGGGATCCCTAGGAAGTGGAGAAGGGTTCACCTCATCAGAAGCAGTTATGACCAATTCCTGTATGAAAAGTCATAGCAAATGACATACTAATAGAGGAACATGATTTCTAAAATATTTTGAACAAACAAGAATGCAATTGAAAGTAAATATGAAAACGTGTTACCTCCTACCTCTCCTAAATATCAACAATGTTTGGGGTATTCATTAGTTCAGTGAAACCCAATTGATTCTACATGTATACAATAAACAAGTCAAGTGCATTCATCAATATAGACTACATTGATACTTAATACATTTCAACAAATATACTTAAATTGGACTTAATTACCTTTTTTGTTTCAATGTGCTCGATGATTTCTTCCTCTTTCCTAATGACCTCGATCTTGGTGGGGTAGGATAACAAAAACAAAACTAACATAAGAGAAATAATATGATACCACATGGGTTCAACTAAAACTATAAACAAGAGGTGTGCAAAAAATGATACCACATAGCTCTCTAAGCCAAAGTCAATAGAAGAAAGGGTGACATCCTCAATCTCAGAAATATGAGCCCATGACAAGCCCTATAAAACACCAAATAAATATATAAGCAATAGTTTACAATAAAGATTATGATTCACTTGAATTCCACAAACGATTATGCTCCAAAACTCTATTATCACAAGTTTATAATCAAATTTTATGAACCATTATTTCAATATAAAATTTTGAACTCTTCTTTCACACACAAGACTATTCTTTAACAAATTTGTAGGCACGATTGGAGAAGGATGGTCCAGATTGGATTCATGGGGGTCAAAGGTTAGGACCACTTTTGCAGTAGGTAATGGGACTATTGTAGCCTGGCAGTGAATATGTTTTAGTGTGTTTACCCTTAGCATGGAGGTATTTAGAGTGCTTTGAGGTTGAGAGTATGGTGTAGGAGCACCTCCTAGCACATGGAGTCTCATAAAGATTGTAGATGCTTGATGTTCTCAATGCACTCTTGGCCCAAAGGAACCCAAGACATCTTGTAGTTCAAGGCTTTAAAACTAGTCTTTCATTGAGATCCAATTGTGAGACCTAGTTCCAAGTTTGGGCACTTATAAGCCACTTGGTACACTATGGTCAAGGTTTTCCACTCTTTATAGAGTTAAGGGATTCAGTGATTGGATCATCATACCCTTTACACTTGCATCAGAATAGGTGGTATGGGCAGTGAAGAAAATATTTGGGGTGCTTTTGAACCTAGGGTTTAGTTGGGTTCTTGTCTATGGTGAAGATATAGACTAGTATATGGGGACTGTCCTAGTATGGTAGTGAAATGCTAGAGAGTAAAGTTTACTGAACTACCAAGTGAATGTGCTTTTAGCGATAGGATAAGGACCTTGTGATAACTTGAGGGGTTCTTGGGTTGTCTTAGAAGTTATATGTTGGGAGTCTTCAAAAGGCCATGGAGGTGTATTGAAGGATTAAAGATAATCACAATCAGTGAACAATCAGAGATTGTATTCATGATTTTGAACAATAAATAAGAGTAAAAGAATGATGGTTGGATGTTTCAAATGATGTTAAAGGTTGATTCAGAAGCCAATAAGTGATTGGTTGGGGTATGAGTCTATGTATGAGTTCATCATTGGTTGAATTAAGTCCAAAGATGGAGGGTGGGAGTTCAAATCAATTTGAGTCATGATGGCTAGACAAGGAAGTGAATTCCTTGAGTTGAATTACATTATAAAAAATTATTTGACCATAAAGCAATAACAAACAAACATACACTAATTTACCACCATACAAATTATTAAGAAATGATATTTTCAAAACAACATACTATTATATTTTAGGAATATTTATAAAACATTACCTCAGGTGTTTGAGCTACCCATCTATGTGTACTATAAAAAGAAATCCTTGGTGTGCTTGTACCACTAGCTGCCCCCAGCAATGCATATTATTCATGTATCAATTTATATTCTTCTATACATAAAATTTTATTTACTTTTAATAGATTTAGGTAATTAATTAAAATAACATGTCAAAACACAAATTTAAACAAACCTATGTCGGCTCTGTACCATACACCATTGACAACAGATCATTTGTGAGGGTCACATCCTCAGTAGTGCATTCCTGGCATCTTCTCCTGCAATGTACACATGAATGGGATGTTGAACCATCCACACTCATCCGACTATCTACCTCATAACGTATACCATTACAACTGATGCAGATATGCTCAATGGGATGGGCTAACCCTGTAAATGTATCTAATGACAATGGAGCTCGCATGGGATCAGATGATTCTAATGGTGAATCTAATGATGATGGAGCTAGCACAGGATGGGATGATCCTAATGGCACATCTAATGAAGATGGAGGTGTCACAGGCACTGATCCATCCTCTCCAACTAACTAAGTGCCATGCTTGATAATAACATCAGTCACTGATGCAGCTGCATGAAGAGTCTATATATACATAGAATCCTTCACCACTACTGGGACCACAACATGAATGAGGGGTTTTCTCATAGTACACCTCCTCTCTTGTGGTCGGGTAATCCTATGTAACCCAAGTTTATCCTGCGCAAAGCCTCTCCCTCTACCCTGGAACTCATGAAAGTCAAAGTAATTCGGCTTCTCACCAATGATAAACTCACAGTATAGCTTCCTCAAAAAATATAAAGGCGCCCCATTATGATTACAAGGTGGTTGGTCAAATACCATGTACCATCGATCCCAAAAATCTGATTTCATCCCCTATGAACACACCAATGTATAGGAAATCATTTTGTATTAACTTCTAGGGAATTGCTAGTATTAGGATCGGTAAAAAAGGCACACATGTCACATTTTTCTATGCCTTTTATTTTCACATCCTCATATGATAAACCATCAACATAATATGTACGAGACCTATCCCTCCATGAACCCAATTTTTTCACCTCTTGAGACACCTCATTTGCTCTAGTGGATATTTTTTCTGATGTAGTGGCAAGGGTAGAGTGATGCTGAAGACTGGAAGCCTTCAACCTATTGACTAATATATTAATTTGTGCACTATTTTGGTTAAGGCATTGCACGAGGTCTTCTTGTGTTGCATTTACATGATCTAATGACACATGTGGAGGGTTTACGAGTGGCGGTGGCTATGGACGAGGAGAATTATGAGGAGGGTTTACGGGAGGTGATGGTGGTGGATGAGGATAGTTTTGAGGAGGGTTTTTGGGTGGCGATGATGGTGGATGAGGAGAATTTGCAGGAGGGTTTACTGGGGGTGGTATTTCATTTCTTTTTCTTTTTCTGGGGTTGTTTGATGAATATGATATGAAATTAATTTAAAAGAAAAAAAATTCAATATCATAACCTAATTTGATAAAAAAATGCAAAAAACCAAAAACAAAACAACAAAAAAAATAATACATACCTTTCTTACATGGCACCATTTCTTGGAAATGTGAAAATTGTTAAAGATTTCTTGTTTTCTTCAAAGATTGATCAGGTTCTATGGATTTTTTGGTCTCCTAGGCTATGCTGCTCAGTGGTTTAGGCGTTAGAAATGGCCTAAGCCGTGGGATGTCCAAAATATAATATGTTTCTCAGAGAAATGTACATGTGAACAGGAAGAGGTATCGCTACCAAACTGAGATGATGGTTTGGGAAGTGTAGATTGCATATATAGAAAAGTAAATAAAGACTCCATTCCTAGAGCATGTTTGACAGATACTGAAGGTCAAGATTGTATCACAGGTTCACGAGTAGTATGTCTGGTAGACTGAGAGAGGGAAATTTTTTGATTTGCAAAGTTAAGTATTGCAAATTTATCAGTTTCTTGGATATTAATCCCTTGTAACTGAGTAGGCTTCTCAGGCTTAGCATCTTTGCTCCATAACTTAAGTGCCCATTCAGTTGGCATCTTGATATCTTTATGTTTTATAACATATGGGGCTCATAACTCTGTGGTTGGACTAGTGGATTTCCAAATAGTGGATAAGGCTTCTTCAGGACTCATGGCTTTTCTTGGGTTCAACATCAAAGGTAATATTTTTTGAATAGTCGATAGTGGACCAGGAAAGTCAGGGTATGATCTATAGATAAGTCCTTGAAGTATGCATTCTTGGTCTAGAACTCATAGGTTAGGACATTGTCTAGGTTTGAATCTTTTAGACTGACAAAATAATCTAAGGTGCAGTCTATAAAAATAGGGCCATTTGACATTGTGTCACAAGCACCTCCAAGAAGGGCATGAGAAATTTTGTAATTCTGGCATCCTTTAATAGCATCATTATAATGATGGGTAAACCTTTGTGGTAGTGACCTAATACACAAATCCTTACATATGACAAATGCATATATTGAAAGCTTTTAGGACTGGCTTTGGCTTGTCTCTGTAATTCACCTATTTCTTTTACAGTGAATAGTTTAATACCTTTCTCAGTTCCATTAGTAATAGTATGCTGTAGTTCAGCAACTTTACATCTACTAACACTCTTATAAGAAAATACATCCCTTAAACCCCTAGGAATATCTTTATATATCTCAGAAGGTTTAATCATAGGAACAATAAAGTTCTGAACAAATAATCTATATCCTGTATCAGTGTGATCTAAAACATTTGCATCAGTTTATCTTAAAGTAAAATCTTGTTCATTCTGGGAAAATAAATTTGTGAAGCTTGCCTCTTCATTTCATACAGCAGTATAATCTCACATTTATAGATCTGCCATTCCTTTTCCTTTGTCTTCCATTTCTTGTGCTCAAACCAGTGCTTGAATTCTCGCTCGAACCTGACACTTTACTTCCTAAAATCTGCCCTAACACGCCTTCACACGGCTCAACATGAGACTTACTAACCAGGTCTTACAATATCTTTGCGATAGTTTAGGGATGCTATAAGAAGAGCTTTACTAAGAGTTATACAAGATATCCAGACTCATAATAAGAAATAACAGATGGAAATTTGTGAACACATGTTTCTTTTCATTGAAGTAATATTGGAACAGATTTTCAACTAATACAAATAGATAGAATTGGCTCTGATACCATATTTAAACAAAAGCTCTGAGAGAAGAAGATGATCTACTTCTACTACATAAATCAGGCGCTTATAAATTTACAAGCCATATGACTACACAAACTATACAAACTACTTGCATAATACAATAACTGATGATGATATTTATTTTGACTATATATGACATACTGATAGCAAGGTCTGATTTCTGATCATCTGAAGGATGAGAGCATACTCTCTACTTGTAGAGCTATCCTAAAATTCTAAGACTCTCTAAGACTCAAGACTCACTCAACTCTGAATGCCATTCTCAAGCCAAAGTTCTTCTTTAAATAGGAAAGGAGGAGGAGAGAGAGGGCTCCGATGCTTACCACATGGAAAAGATCAAATAGACCACTTTATTGAGAATGATGCGCACTATCAAAAGTAGATGCCCACTATAACCTGTATGTTGGTTTAGGTGGACCCCAATATCTACGAAACATAATAGTGGCAAACAAACGAGTAGGGACACACAACTCATAATGCGTTCACTTTACATCTGAAAGTGACTACAGAGACATCTCTTTTATTTCCCGTGAAGAGGGAAAACATGGATCCTATTAAGGAATTGGATTAACCCTTTTGTATGGTAGTCAAGTCTACCCTCAATTTTGGTAAACCAGACTTGGGTTACTGGAATAATAAATTTAACTAAACAGTCAGGTCTTTTAGATCAAACAAGAGCCATAATAAGCCACGTTATTTGGAATAAAGATACAAAAACTTATTTGGATGGATTTTGGTGAAAAGAAAGGGATCAGCTTACCCAAGGCTAATATTTCTTGTCAGATGATAACACGTAAGAAAATGTAGATGACAACCCCATCTACTTGGGTATTATGCATCACTATCAGTGAAGCCATCAATACATCCAGCATAGTAACAGTTCTCATGAGGATCTTTGTTGGTGCAAGGTGGATGCGGTGGATCAGGTTCTTTCCATATAATTTTGAGTGTCTTGGTTTTACAGGGACCATGAATTCCTTCAGCTTGGGCCAGTGTGTTTCCTAGATCAGATCTATAGGTGGTTGTAGAGATCTAGATAGAAGTAGATATTGGGGTCCACCCAGACCAACATACAGGTTATAGTGGGCATCTAATTTTGATAGTGCACATCATTCTCAATAAAGTGGTTTGTTTGATCTTTGCCATGTGGCAAGCATCAGAGCTCTCTCTCCTCCTCCTTTCCTATTTAAAGAAGAGCTTTGGCTTGAGAATGGCATTCGGAGTTGAGTGAGTCTTGAATCTTAGAGAGTCTTAGTTGTTTAGGATAGCTCTTCAAATAGAGAGTATGCTCTCATCCTTCGGATGATCAAAAATCAGACCTTGCTATTAGTATGTCATATATTGTCAGAAGAAATATCATCATGAGTTGTTGTATTATGCTAGTAGTTGGTAAGTTTGTGCAGTCATATGGCTTGTAAATTTACAAGCACCCAATTTATGCAGTAGAAGTAGATCCTCTTCTTCTCTCAGAGCTTTTGTTTAAATATGGTATTACAGCCAATTCTATCTATTTGTATCAGTTGAAAATCTGTTCCAATATTACTTCAATGAAAAGAAACATGTGTTCACAAATTTCCATCTGTTATTTCTTATTATGAGTCTAGATATCTTGTATAGCTCTCAGTAAAGCTCTTCTTATAGAATCCCTAAACTATTGCAAAGACATTGTAATACCTGGTTAGTAAGTCCCGTGTTGAGCCATGTGAAGGCATGTTAGGGAAAATTTCAGATAGTAAAGTGTCAGGTTTGAGTGAGAATTCAAGCACTGGTTTGAGCACAAGCAATGGCAGACAGAGGAAAAGGAATGGCAGATCCAGAAATGTGAGATTATACTCCTGTACAAAATGAAGAGGCAAGTTTCAAAAATTTCTTTGCCCAGAATAAACATGATTTTACTTTAAGAGAAACTGATGCAAATATTTTAGATGACACTGATATAGGATATAGATTTACTGATCAGAACTTTATTGTTCCTAAGATTAAACCTTCTGAGATATATAAAGATATTCCTAAGGGTTTAAGGGATGATTTTCTTATAAGAGTGTTAGTAGATGTAAAGTTGTTGAACTCCAGCATACTGTTACTAATGGAACTGAGAAAGGTCTTAAACTATTCATTGTAAAATAAATAGGTGAATTACAGAGACAAGCCAAAGCCAGTCCTAAAAACTTTCAATATATGCATTTGAAATATGTAAGGATTGGTGTATTAGGTCACTACCGTAAAGGTTTTCTCATCATTATAATGATGATATTAAAGGATACCAGAATTACAAAAACCTCTAATGCCCTTCTTGGAGGTGCTTGTGACACAATGTCAAATGGCCTTATTTTTATAAATTGCACCTTAGATTATTCTCTCAGTCTAAAAGATTCAAACCTAGATGATGTCCTGACCTATGAGTTCAAGACCAAGAATGCATACTTCAAGGAATTATCTATAGATCATACCCTGACTTTTATGGTCCACTATCGACTATTCAACAAATCATTACATTTGATGTTGAACCCAAGAAAAGCCATGAGTCCTGAAGAATCCTTGTCCACTATTTGGAAATCCACTAGTCCAATCACAGGGTTACGAGCCCCATATGTTATAAAACATAAAGATATCAAGATGCCAACTGAATGGGCACTTGAGTTATGGAGCAAAGATGCTTAGCCTGCTCAGTTACAATGGATTAATATTCAAGAAATTGATAAATTTGCAATACTTAACTTTGCAAATCCAAAACTTTCCCACTCTTAGTGTACCAGACATACTACTCGTGAACCTGTGATACAATCTCAACCATCCATATCTGTCAAATCTGCTCTAGGAATGGAGTCTTTATTTACTTTTATGTATATGCAATGTACACTTCCCAAACCATCATCTCAGTTTGGTAGTGATACCTCTTCCAATTCACATGTACATTTCTCTGAACTAGGACATGGTAAATTGAAATGTGATAATTGTAGTTTTGTCTTTTCCACTGGAAAAGCTTGAATGATGTCTGGCCATTTTGTTACTTTCCCTGAGCCAGATAACCAGAATGAAGAAGCAATAGAATTTACTACTCATATAGGAAAATCTATTACACCAGGAGTCATTCCTTCATTCTATGATTTTTTGCAAATTGATCCGACTGGGAAATACCAAATTGACTTTTGGGCTCAACATGTCTCTCCCATTGGAGAATCTCAGGTCTCTTCCCAAAGTAAGTAGCTTAACTAGAATAATATTTGTACCCATAAACATATGCTTCTTACTAAAGATATTAAACATCAGCAACTGCTATAGACCATAGCCCAAGATAAGCAATATGATAGAACCCAAACCAATGCACATAAAATCCTTGCTTTTATCCAATAGCTAGAAGCCCGTGTTACCAAGGAATGGCAGGATGATGTCCTTAGCTTTATCCGTCAACTTCGTACTGACTTCCACAAGTTTAAGAAACATGCCAAAGCATGTTGGGCACAACAATTAGCCTTCCAACAATCCTATGAACAACATGTCAAAGTTCTGAGTTCTGAAGTCAATATAGTTATCCAAACTGTCAAATGCATTGATGTAATCTCACAGTCTACCAGTCAACATTATCTTCATGTTGAGACTATTGTTTTAAAAGAATCCACTGACATCAAATCACATATGGATGAAATAGAAGACAAGCTACAAAACTTGTCTATCCAACTAGCTCGACCTGTCAAAACAATGAATTTCCCAGATAACTCAGCAAGTTATCTTCAAGCCCAATATAACGGAAAAGGGCTAACCACAGATCTACCTGAACTAGAAATTGAAAGGGTCTGGGATACTTCTACTGGTGGAATTAGAATAGCTACCATAGAAGAAAAAATGAAAGGGAAAATTCAAATGACCAGAGGTCCTAACAGTGGAGGAAATGACCCATTCAAAAACCTTCAAAATTTTAAAGCTGATACACCACCATTAGTTAATTTTGACACCTTTCATACAACTAAAAATATCAGGAATATAGATGCTATTAGAGCATGGGTGATTAACTATATGGCTACAAATACTAGTGTAGATGAACAAGAAGTCATCAAACAAGCTCTCAATTCTTTTATTGGCACAGCCAAAAGAGTTTGGGACTGTCTTGATAATGTCTACAGAAATGATTTAATTACTAATGGCATTGATCAAGTATGTGCATAACTAATCAGAATGTTTGTATGAAGAACTAATGCTCTTGAAAGAACTACCTAAAAAACATTCATTAATAACAAATGTTGTGACTTATCTAAGTTTGATGAATACTGTGCTAAACAATTTCAGAACTTTTATCAGTCTGGAAAAGAACAGAATTGGGAGTTCATGTACTCCACATTTATCAAAATCTTTGAAGGCTTAGGAGAATACTACCATAAGAGGGTACTAGAAAATCTAGTAGATGAAAACCTTACTATCCAGGAACTTACTTTCCCATAGTTAATCCAATTCCTAAAAGAGATCAATGAACAAGTCTGTCATGAAGTAAACAAAAGAAAGGAATTAAAGAAAGTTAAACCCTTAATTTCTCCTACTAAATGTAAAATAATGACACCAATCTATGGGTGTGGTAAAACTTTCCAAAAACACAAGAAAAGAGATAAAGGATGTGCTGAATGTTCTAATAGAAAAGAAAAAATTTCTTTTAGAAAAAGATATAACCAGTGAAAAGGATATTTTTGCAGGAAATGAAAATTCAAAGGAAAAAGAAAATGGAAACCAACCTGCTATATATGTAAGGGTGACCATTTTTCCAACAAGTTCCCTGAAAAGAATAAATCCAAGTTCAAAGGAAAGGCACGTGTGTTGAAAGAATCTGGGTTAGAAAATCCAGATGAATTTGTTTATATTGATAACTATTATCCCTCTGACTCTGAATATCTTATCCTATCTGATCTAGAAGAAGCCATTGAAAGTATAGGATCAGAGTCAGATCACTTTGTTGATTCTAGGGAACAACCAGAATCTGATGATGATTCTGAAGTATCATTCTTTTGTAGAATGGTGAGAGGAGTTTCTGACTCACAAAAATCCTTGGAAAGAATCTTAAGAGAAATCTGTGATCTTGAAAGATTACAAAAAGAAATGAACATGGGTCCTAAAACATGGAAAAAGAATAAGCTTAAGTTAGCCAATCTTGAAGAACAAAAATGGGAACTACTAGGCCGTCACCAATCTAGCAGTATTAGACCTGACCATGGATATAGAATTCCACCTTGGCAAAGAGAGAAGCTACCTACTTATGGAGGTCGTGGTCCAAGTTCTTATAGACCACCTCTCAGATTAGCTAGAACTAGCCTGTTTGCAACGATGAACCCTATTGGTCAGCAGACTTCAGAAGAATCTTGTACACCAGGCAGTATGGCAAGAACAATATGGTGAAAACATAGAAAATAATTTCTTAGGAAAGTTGTCAGCCAAGCCACAGAAGAAATTGAAGAATTATCTCAAAAAGAAGATGAGAATCTTTAAGAAGAACTTGATAGAGGAAAAGAATTGGATCAATTATCTTCCAAAATAACTCTGACTGAAATAACACCTCAGTTAACTGCTACCATAGATGATTTATATTGTCATCAAAAATCATATAGTCCATATATGAATAATGTTATGGTAATAGAAGGTATCAATCCAAGTACTGGTGAGCAGATTGAAAAAGAAGAAAAGGCAGAAGACTTTGCACAAGAAGATGAAGAAGTCTTTTCTTAGCACAGTCAGCACTGCAGAGTCACAAAGAAACCAGTACAAACATCTTGCCCTATATTAGAACTTCGTATTCACTTTAGAGGTACAACTCCATATCCTTTAGCATTTCTATGGGATACAGGAGCTGATTTAAATACTGCAAGATTTCATTGTTTTCCTCCTGATCAATGGATTAAAGAAAATACTGAAATCACTTTTGGAAAAGGAAAACATATGTCTCATCTAGTGTGCAAAGCACCAATTGAATTTGATGATGGACATCAAGATGAATTAGTATTTTTCCATTATGAGATAGATGGATATGATGGAATTATTGGTAGTACAGCCATGTAGTAAAGGGAACTAATCTTGATAACTAGAGACTCTATCAGTTTAAATCATCACAAAGTACCAAGACTACAAACTGAACATGCTTATACCAATAAAGTCGAACCTGTAACTTCAAAACTGAAGAATGTAGCTTGGATATAAAAATAATTGGAAAATATTGCTCCACAATTAGAACCATTGAAACAATAATTTACAGCAATAGTGATGACTAAAGATCTCAAGCAATAGCAACGGAATTAGATCTACTGATTACCTTTACAGAAAGATCCTGATGGTAAGGAAATTCTTCCAAAGGCCAAAGCTAACTATTTTATTATGAGTTCACAGGAAACAAAAATCTATAAGAAAGAAATTGAAGAACTCATGGATCAAGGATTCATCTCTTCCTCCTCGTCACCATTCTCCTGTCATGCAATGTATGTCCCTAAGTTTGATGAGCAAGGACAAGAATTATCAGAAAAAAAGGTTAGTTGTTAACTACAAACCTTTAAATAGCTGTTTACTTGATAATCAATACCCTTTACCTAGTAAAGACCATATCTGGAAATCTATTCAAGGAAGTCATGTCTAATCAAAGTTTGTTTTAACTAAAGGATTTTGGCAAATCACCGTTCATCCTGATGACCAATATAAAACAACCTTCTCTGTTCCCCAAGGTCTATAGGAATAGAATGTTCTACCCTTCAGTATTAAAACAACTCCATCCATCTTTCAGTAGCATATGGATAATATCTTCCGCAAGTATTCCAAATTCATTATCCCTTATATCGATGATATACTTGTTTTTAGCCAAAGCCCTTCTGCCCATCACGCTCACCTTTGCCAGTTTCAGAACCTCTATCAACAAAATGGTCTTGCTATCCATCCTACTAAATCTCACTTTTCTCTAGAATCCATCATTTATATTGGCATTCGTCTTCTTCCTGGGGGTAGAATGGAAGCAAAATCCCATACCCTGCAAAGAATTGCCAATCTTCATGTAACCAATGTAAAAGAGCTATAGAAGTTTCTTGGTCTGGTAAACTATATAGTAGGATTCTATTCTAATATTGCATAGGATTGTTTAATAGAAAATCAACTGCTCCAAAAGAATCCTCCAGCCTGGACAGACAAACATAATCAGGCCATTGAACGGATCAAGCAAAAGTGTACTCAACTTCCTACACTCCATCTGCCTGAACCTGGTTCAAAGATAATTGAGACAGATGCAAGTGAACATACCTGGGCTAGTATTCTCAAAGAGAAGAATGCTCAAGGAAAGGAAGAAATTGTAAGGTATGCGTCTGGTAATTTCAAAGGAAGTGAAATTAATTATCACAGCATGCATAAAGAAATCTTAGCAGTCATAAATTCCCTAAAGAAATTCTACATGTTTATTGCTGAAAAAAGATTTCTAATCCGAAGCGATCTTCAAAATCTCAGAGGTTTCTTTAAAAAGGAATCCAAAGATAAGGTTATACGAGGATGCCTTCTATGGTGGGCTGAATTCCTTAATACTTTTGATTTTGATATAGAACATATCTGTATCAGAGAAGAATGATGGTGGGAAGAAATTTGTTTTGATTATAGTACGAATCCCTTTGACAGAAGAGAAAGAAGGAGTTTTGATCTAGAAAATTATTATCTTTCAGTTAGGCTTCATATGTTGCAAGCCGAGCTGATCTTGACATCCACAAATTTATGGGATCCTAGCAGCATCTTTCAAATAGATGATATGAATGAACTAGTATATGAAGAGATAACACAATTTCTCTGTGCTCCACCAGTACAACATCAAATTCAAATCCAATTTCTTGACCCACCTATCCAACGACCAAAATGATGGCTACACCAAGAACGTGGAATCGAAATGATTAGAGATCTATTTCAAGGACCCTATCCTATAAATTTTCCACTTGAGTTCTCAGGCTATTATGGAATCCTTTGGCGACTTATATTTGGGTCACCAGAAGACACATTGATCAATCGAAACATCTGCATCAACTATGGTCCATGAGGGCATGCATCTTTATTTCAACACTGGACAATAGGTGCTCGACTTTGATATCTGTATGAAACCAGAACTTCTATCTGGATCTCTACAACCACCTATAGATCTAATCTAGGAAACACGCTGGCCCAAGCTGAAGGAATTCATGGTCCCTGTAAAACCAAGACACTCAAAATTATATGGAAAGAACCTAATCCGTCGCATCCACCTTGCACCAACGAAGATCCTCATGAGAACTGTTACTATGCTGGATGTATTGATGGCTTCACTGATAGTGATGCATAATACCCAAGTAGATGGGATTTTCATCTACATTTTATTACGTGTTATCATCCAACAAGAAATATTAGCCTTGGGTAAGCTGATCCCTTTCTTTTCACCAAAATCCATCCAAATGAGTTTTTGTTTCTTTATTCCAAAGAACGTGGCTTATTATGGCTCTAGTTTGATCTAAAAGACCCGACTATTTGGTTAAATGTATTATTCTATTAACTCAATTATGGTTTACAAAAACTGAGGGTAGACTCCACTACCATACAAAAGGGTTAATCCAACTCCTTAACAGGATCCGTGTTTTCTCTCTTCACAGGAAATAAAAGAGATATCTCCGTAGTCACTTTTGAATGTAAAGTGAACGCATTACGAGTTGCGTGTCCCTACTCATTTGTCTGCCACTATTATGTTCTGTAGATATTCGGGTCACCCAGACTGACATACAGGTTATAGTGGGCATCTACTTTTGATAGTGCACATCATTCTCAATAAAGTGGTCTGTTTGATCTTTGTCATGTGGCAAGCATCAGAGCCCTCTCTCTCCTCCTCCCTTCCTATTTAAAGAAGAGCTTTGGCTTGAGAATGGCATTCAGAGTTGAGTGAGTCTTGAGTCTTAGAGAGTCTTAGAAGTTTAGGATATCTCTACAAGTAGAGAGTATGCTCTCATCCTTTGGATGATCAGAAATCAGACCTTGCTATCAATATGTTATATATAGCCAGAAGAAATATCATCATGAGTTGTTGTATTATGCTAGTAGTTGGTATAGTTTGTGCAGTCATATGGCTTGTAAATTTATAAGTTCCCAATTTATGTAGTAGAAGTAGATCCTCTTCTACTCTCGGAGATTTTGTTTAAATATGGTATCAGAGCCAATTCTATCTATTTGTATTAGTTGAAAGTCTATTCCAATATTACTTCAATGAAAAGCAACATGTGTTCACAAATTTCCATCTGTTATTTCTTATTATGAGTCTGGATATCTTGTATAGCTCTCAGTAAAGGTCTTCTTATAGCATCCCTGAACTATCGCAAAGATTTTGTATGACCTGGTTAGTAAGTCCCATGTTGAGCCATGTGAAGGCGTGTTAGGGCAGATTTTAGGCAGTAAAGTGTCAGGTTCAAGCAAGAATTTGAGCACTGGTTTGAGCACAAGCAATGGCAGACAGAGGAAAAGGAATGGCAGATCCAGAAATGAGAGATTATATTGCTGTACAAAATGAAGAGGCAAGTTTAACAAATTTCTTTGCCCAAAATGAACAATATGTTACTTTAAGAGAAATTGATGCAAATGTTTTAGATGACACTGATATAGGATATAGATTTTCTGATCAGAACTTTATTGTTCCTAAGATTAAACCTTCTGAGATATATAAAGATATTCCTAAGGGTTTAAGGGATGTATTTTCTTATAAGAGTGTTAGTAGATGTAAATTTGCTGAACTCCAGCATACTATTACTAATGGAACTGAGAAAGGTCTTAAACTATTCACTGTAAAAGAAGTAGGTGAATTACAGAGACAAGCCAAAGCCAGTCCTAAAAACATTCAATATATGCATTTGTCATATGTAAGGATTGGTGTATTAGGTCACTATCGCAAAGGTTTTCTCATCATTATAATGATGCTATTAAAGGATGCCAGAAATACAAAAACCTCTCATGCCCTTCTTGGAGGTGCTTGTGACACAATGTCAAATGGCCCTATTTTTATAGAATGCACCTTAGATTATTCTATCAATCTAAAAAGATTCAAACCTAGATGATGTCCTGACCTATGAGTTCAAGACCAAGAATGCATACTTCAAGGAATTATCTATAGATCATACCCTAACTTTTTTGGTCCACTATCTACTATTCAACAAATCATTACCTTTGATGTTGAGCCTGAGCCCAAGAAAAGCCATGAGTCCTGAAGAAGCCTTGTCAAATATTTGGAAATCCACTAGTCCAACCAAAGAGTTGCGAGCCCCATATGTTATAAAAAATAAATATATCAAGATGCCAATTGAATGGGCACTTGAGTTATGGAGCAAAGATGCTCAGCCTGAGAAGCCTGCTCAGTTACAGGGGATTAATATCCAAGAAAATGATAAATATGCAATACTTAACTTTGCAAATCCAAAAATTTCTCGCTCTCAGTCTACCAGACATACTACTCGTGAACCAAAGTATACAAATTCTTGTTAGGTGTACTTGGTTAGAGGATTTTACAATCTCTACACTTAGAGATGTGCCATGTTAAAGGTTTTACAAATATCAGATCGGTTAAGATCTACCCAATATTGAGATTTCTAGCTCTTAATACAATAGTATTAACAGATTAACAATTTATTCTATATTTCATCAAAACAAATGTTGATCAGACTCTATGTGCTCTGAAATATTGTGTTACCTCTATCTCAAACTATAACAATGCTCATATATTCTTTGTTGTAGCTAGATATCATCTCGGTGTTCTCTTCTATGATCTTTTTTCTTCAATATAACTCCTTTTACAATATCAACCTTCTCTGAATTATTACTCTATCTCTCCCTTTCTACTCTATAATTCATCCTTTAAATATAAGATTTATTGCCTCTTAATCTTGTGTGTTAGGTGTGCTATGATTTATTTTAACCGTTCAATCTTCTTTTCCTCTTGGTGATTGTGTCACTTTTACCTTGGTACTTAGTGTATTTCTTGGAAATAACAAACTTCCATTAACCGCTTAATTTGCTTCTCAGATCTTCTCTTTGAATTATCTTGATCATTGATCATGGAAAAAACTATTCTCCTTGCATTGTATAATACAATTAATATTGTGTCAATGTAATAAATGTGTCCTTATCAGTTTACAATCAATTAAGTAACTTGGTAGAGTAACTTCTCTTCACTCAGTTAACTTCCTCTTTTAGTATGTAGTAACTCTCAACTCGGTGTACTTCATATGCGCTCAAAGTTTGGTAACTGTATGCTCTCAGTGTAGTGTTTATGCTTTACCGACTTCACTGCCTTGCTTGGTGTACGTTACTGACTAGTCAAATATTTTCTTTTCTCCTTTTCACCGATTGATTCTTCTAACTCATATGAATTTTCCTTAAATAATGACAAAAAATATCCATAGAGATAACATCAATTACATATTTAATAAAGGACTATTGTCCCCTTTTAGTGCTTGAGTCACCCCTCAAGACTATTGGGGAATCTTTCTTCTGAATGTGAATTT
This sequence comes from Thuja plicata, assembly GCA_018584345.1. NCBI lineage: Eukaryota > Viridiplantae > Streptophyta > Pinopsida > Cupressales > Cupressaceae > Thuja > Thuja plicata. The sequence continues at coordinate 129,237 of MU223569.1, read as the reverse complement.
TGGTGAAAAGGTGAAGTAATCTAATCCTTTTGCATTTCTTCCCTTTTCTCATTATACACATTCTCAACTTTAGAGTTTCACAAGAGTTTTACATGGTATCAAATGTACATTTGAAACTTAAGGATTTATATAATGAAATTCCATAATCGTAAGATAGACACATGTCACCTAAAATCCCACCACATCCTTAGGATTATAAAGGCAATTTTTAAATTCCTAGACTCTCTCACTGGGTGATTACAAACCCTTGTCACATCCATCATTATAAGGCATGTGTGGATAGCCTAGTTAATTATGGCTTATCTTATTTTATAGAGTTTTCTAGCCAGACACATTGATTATAAAAGAACCCAAAGCCTTTTTGTGGCATTAATCTTTTTTTTTTTCAAATATAGTCCTCCATTCTTTGCAAGTTGATAGGAAAGATGGCATATATGACCATGAATAACCAAATTGACTTTCCCATCAGAAAATGGGGGAGACTAATATCAAGGTCAATCACTATAAAACACATCACGCAATTTTTCATGGGGTATTGTTTGTGGACCAAAATTACTATCAGAACTATCATGTAAGGAAAGAGTTTCTATTAGTTAAGGTACCAAGGAAATAGTTTCCATATGAGGTAAATTATGTGTTTTCTTATCCAAATACTTTGACCCAATCCAAGATGTTTTTTTCTCAATTTAGATTCTCAATTTGTAAGGGATGAATACATCGATGTTCATAATTGGATAAAGTCATCTAGTCTTATGATTTGTTTAAAGGGAAGGCATGGGTTACTGGTCTCTTCCCAATTCGTTATCTTGATGAGAAATTTTCCTTTGCTAAAGTATATTGTGTTATAAATATAAGTCTAAATACGAATAACTACTACAAATTTTAAAGGGACTTGGTCCTCTTTGCCGAAATGTTCACTCCTCAAATTCCAAGTCATTTTACACAATTTTTTTTCTAGTGTACTACTTGCTTGTTCACTAACCCCATGCTATACATTCACTTATTATCACCACTAAGGAGGATCTCCTTCCAATGTAGAAGAAATAAAGATTCTAGTAGGGGGTGGGTCGAGGATTCTAGAAGATAATATCATGGTGGGACCTTCAGGAGATGTTTTGGTTGGAGAGTCTTCGTATCTGCAAGAACCTAAAATAAAAGGAAAGCTACTAGAGGAAATCGGGAAATCCTCTTGCATATCTTAAGGGGATTTCTCTTAGGTTTTTAATTTCTTTGGTTTTTGGGACAATATATGTATTCTCCTCTTCTCTTAATGCACTACATAAATTCTTTAAATACTTGCAATTTTTTGGGTGATTTAACTGGTTTTTATTCATAACTGGTTTTTATTCATAGCTAGTTTTATTGGCTTCCTCATCCATTGCTAAAAACTCTTTTTTTTTTCTCCCTAATATAAATATTATCCATATGTGAATATTATTATATATTATTGATATTAATAACTATAATATTATTAATGGTTTCCCCCCGCAACCCAGGATGGGTTAAACTCAATTTTGATAGCTATTACATTGGAAACCTAGGTTGGTAGGGTGGGGTGGTCTCATTAGAGAAAAAAATGGAAAAATATTATTGGCCTATATAGCTAACTCGGGGTCCCAAACTACCCACATTGAAAAGGTATTATTTTCTCTTCAGGGGATTGAATTAGTAGTTCACCATGGTTACAAAAATCCCATCATTGAGGGAGATGTTCTCAACATCATCATGATGCTAACAGTTGTCGCTAAGCCTAGATGAGAGATAACATATTTAATTATCAAAAGAAAAGGCTCAGAAGAAACATTGAACAATGTTAGATTCTAACACGCAATCCCCACCATACATTTATCATGATTTATCATATATTGGAAGGTAACTATTGCCTAATGTTAAGTAGTTTTATTGAGATCATCTCTATGATTTTTCTCACCTTAATTTTTAGCAAGTTCCTAGTATCTGCTATTTTTTTCTCAATGTGAAATCTTGAAAGGAATCCATGAAGGGAGACCTTATTTAGATGGATCCTAATAATTATGAAGTATTCAAGAAAAATACTACTCTATTGCCTATTCTTCAAGCGGACCAACTGGAAAGTTACATTCAAGGAATGAAGGGCTTCAATCATAAAAATTTTAAAAAGTTTGTTATGTCTTGGGAACAAGGCAGACCAAATGGAAAGTTATATTGAAGGAATGAAGGGCTTCAATCATAAAAATTTTAAGAATTTTTTTATGTCTTGGGAACAAGGCAAAGTATCCATGTTGTAGAATATCCTTTATGGTCTCGGTCATGTCTATTGTGGCCATTACTGGATTTTGGAAAGAAGAGATTTCTTTTCCTAGAAACTCTAACGCACATTACAAATAGGACTTCAACAAATTCCTTAGGCTAGGTGAAAAAATTCCTCACCTTGAAAATGACTTCAACCAAGAAAAGCTCCCTGGCAAATGGAAGGACATGACTCTAGTGCTAATCAAATTTATCACTCTGCAAGGTAGGTTTAAATGCTTCCACTCCCAACATTTTTCAATGCTCAACCATTTTTGGCATAATATCAAGCTCACTTTCCCATTTTGGATTATATCTTCACTTTCTTAGTCTATTTCTAATTCAAAAGCACATGGAGGTCCTCCATTAAATCAAGTCCTCATCCTTTGTTTGAATAAATTTCATTTATCCCTTTATCCAAATATTGGCCCTAAAGATTCCCCTAAATTATTATTGAGCTTAGCAACCAGAAGGATAGAAAAAGGGCTTCATCTTCTATTATGGTTACTTTCTCTAGCTTGACTAGGGTTAACCCTCAAAAAAAGGCCAAGATGAAGGTCTTAGGAAAAGATGAGTTGGAAGAATTCAACATGGTATCTAAGGATTCTTCCTCCTCTTAGTCAACTGAATCAGAGTGAACCCCTGGGGATACCGATTTGAAGAATATATCTCAAGCCCCTAATCCCAGTTCTCATATTTATGGCCCTCATTCCCAAAGAAGTGATCTTAAGGTCCCACATAATTTTTCCTCTCTATACTCCCATAACCCCACGCCTAAACATTAATTTCTTGAATAACCATGTATTATGTGATGACATGTAACTAACCGAATGTTTGACAATGTTAAGTTGAAGATGATGCAAGACATTATATCAGTTAATGGTTTGTATTGTCATTGATGTCAACTTGATATCATCTGTATGGTCATATACATAATTCCAAAGACTTCAGAGAACCAATGGAATAGAGGTTATGCTTTCAGCAATGCATAAAAGTCAAGTATTCACCAAGTGACAGACTACACTGGTGGAGTGCACACCATCGGTAAAGACAGAGATAAAGTCATAGTGATGCCCGATGAGTAGAAGACAGTGTTGCCCAACGAAGTAGAATTATAGGATGCTTGACGAGCTAAAAATAGTGTTTCCCGATGAGTAAGATCCAATGATGCCTGATGGATGGAGATCCCGAAGCTAACTAAAGTTGTACCGACGGAACTGGCAGTTGTCACCGGCAATGAACTGCAGAATTGACCGACAGAACAGAGAGATCAAAAAATGAAAAAATATCTAGCTGGCAGAGCTTAAGGATAGACTTAACTAGTTTTTTTATTTGTTTTATTTGACCACAGTTAAGTAAGTGATTTAAAGATGATTTGTACAGCTGGCAAGAAGATAACTACGAGATAAATCAGGATTTAAAGCCATAAATCAATTTGGCTGGATTGTTTTCACGCCAAGAATCAAGAATCAAGAACCAAGAGTTAAGGAATATCATGTCTATATAAGAGACAAGAATGATTCATTTCTGCATGCACTCAGATACACAGGGGAGTGAATTGATAGAAGATACTAAAGAGAAACTGATGAAGGTTAAACTTCATATAGTCCTGATCAATCAAGCTAAGGGAGAGCTAAAGAATTCTGCAGACACCGACACACAGTGAAGCACACCATCACAGAGAAGAAAGAATTAAGAAAAAAGGAATAGAATTGATACATTGATCAGAAAGGTATTGTACGTAAATAGATCTGAATATCTGCAATTCAAAATTGCATTAGAAACAGGTCATTGTGTTTCAGTTTAACCATTGAAGCATTAAGTCTCTTAACAGAGCAGGACTTAACAGTCTTTTGTAATTGAGGTATATCCTAAAAGATTACCAGAAGGTTGACTCATGATAGTAACATCGGTCTTACCTAAAGCCTATTCACAGTCTAAGAAGGAGGCTGATTCAAGGATGGTAGTAAGATTAGCATAAGGCCTATTGACAGTCTAGAGGTTGATTCAAGGATGGTAGCATAGATGCCAGATACTAAGTGACAACCCATATATAAAAATCCTCTAACAAGGTCACACTTAATGGTGTGTATGTAACCTTTAATAGGGTTGGCTCTTAATAGGGCTCACTTCAGAAGAGTGAAATTTGTGGTACTGGTCCCAGTGATTTTTCCCTTAACAGGGTTTCCATGTTAAAATCCTTGTGTTATGTGTGTATGGTTTATTATTTTATTGTTTTACATTTCACATATGCATTTATGGATTGACTGGTATACTCTGCATATTTATTGAGTATCGGTAAATAAGTTTTACTGCTTATCGGTTATCAAGTAGAATAAGGAAAGACAAAGTAAACCAACAGACAATTATTTATTTCAAGTATTTCAAAGGCATACATCTTGTAGGGACTTAATAATCTGAGCTGTATTAATTGGTGGATTGAATTTTAAAAGGATAAATTTTTGAGGCCACTGATTCATCCCCCCCTCTTAGTTATTACTAACAATTTGTATCAGAGCTTGTGTGCTTAGAAGGAAGATTTCAAGACGTAAGTAAAGATCACAAGATGAACAGACTAGATGTGCCCAAGTTGAACAAGGACAACTTTGCTTCATGGAAAAGCAGGATAAAGCTTCACTTATCAGGTATTGGCAATGATATTACTCAATACTTAGATACTGCATATGTGTTGCCTATAGGACCA
>MU223569.1:86853-106461 GCA_018584345.1 Thuja plicata | reverse complement strand
TTATCAATATATATTTATATATATCTATTGCTATATATATATGTATATATATATTGTATTTAATCATATATCATATATATATTGAGAAATTATATTCAAAGTGGATTGTGAAAAGAAAAATTTAAAAGGTCTTATAAATCTAATATAAATTAACAGTTAGCAGCCATTTGTGACAGTATTTCCTTGATTTCCTTCTCAATAAATTTGGCAAGAAGCGTGAAGTTATCAAAATAAGAAATGAGCTTTGGGATATCCCTTAGAAGATCTTCCTAAGCTGCAAAGTGAGACACTTCAGAATGATTTAGTAGTTTTTTGTAGAAGATGACTATTTCCTTTTGGATTTCTTTTTTATCCTGAGTGAGAGTACCATCCTCCTTGGTAATTTGAAAAATCCTATTAGAAATTTGACGATGTTTTGTACTGTTGAGAAAGAGTTTTGTATTTTTGTCCCCTGCTTCTAACCAGCTCTCTCTAGATTTCTGCTTCCAAAAAATTTCTTCCTTTGCAAGAATATCTTCATGTTCTCTTAAAAGGTCTCTTTCCTGGTCGAATCTCTCCTTATCCATGCCTAACTGCATGATGATCTCATTTAGGTCTTTGAGTTTTTGTTCTATCTCCACTTTGAGGAGAAGATGTTATTGAAATGTGTTCTGTTCCATATGAGCAGGTTCTGCTTTATATATTTTAGTTCAGATATAAAGAAGAACAATTTTGAGCCTTTTGGCATGCATTCTAACCACTAGCCTGAGATTACACTTAGAAATCTATTATCTTTCAGCCACATATTATCAAATTTGAAGGGACAATGCAACGGTTTATTTTCCCCAAGAATTTCCATCTGAATGGGGAAATGGTCTGAACTAGAGGTTGGGGAAATGGATGCTTTGAGATCAAAGGGGAAAAGGGAGAAATCCCCTTTGGAGAAGAACCTGTCAAGCTTTTCTGCTATGTTGCTAGGACCCATTCTTTTGTTATTCCATGTAAATTTCCCATTCTCAAGTTCAATTTCCATTAAGGTTTCAGCTTGGAGCTAGTCTTTAAAATCTGATTTGGATTGAGATTCCCTTTGCGAACAACCCAACTTTTCTGAAGGGTGAGAAATTGCATTAAAATATCCCCCCATGAGAGTGTTCTCATTTTCTAAGTCACAAAAATGCCTGCTTAAATCTTTCCATACTTCCTATTTACCCTTTCTTAAATTGGGGCCATACACATTTATTATATTGAACTGAAGATTTGACTATAAGCATCTAACCTCACCACTCATCCAATTTTCTTTTTTCTTTGAAATAGTCATCTTAACAAGTCTTGGGTTCCACATAATGGCAATGCCCCCGGACGAGCCTAGTGCATCAAATCCCTCCACCAACCAGTCTCCAAGGGATTTGGAGAAGATAGATAATGACTTTGTATTCGATTTTGTTTGCTGGATAAGTACTATAGATGGTTTAGCCATCAAAATGCAATATTTGACTAGATGCTTCTTGTTAGGAGAATTAAGGCCCCTAACATTCCAGGAGAGAACCTTCATTGTGACTTGGGAAGGAACTTTGCCTTCTCTACTTTTAGATATTCAGTTATTTGATCGAAGTCCTCTCCATCTTCTGATCTTAATGTAGCCAAGGATTTCCTCCCATTACTTTTTTTCTTAACTATTCCGTAGTCGGCCCTTGATCTATTGATAGCAGACATTTGGAGTCCTAGGTGAGAAGAGGGTAGATAAGAAGAGTTCTCTAGAGAAATGTTTTCTTCCCATTCCAAACCTCACAAAGTTGTTTCTTGAGATATGTCTGGTGATTGGTAGTTAGAAAATCCCATTCCTTCAATGGAGTTCCACATGTCTTCTTCTTCCACATAATCCGCTTCTAGGAGTCTTTCATTAAATGAAGTTGGGATATTTCTATTTTTTATGTATCTTTGATCAAAGCCTCCATAAAGTTCATAAATTGCATGTATTTATGGAGAGATGGGAGAAGCGATATCTAGATCATCAAACCCAAATTTTTCCAAGCTTGCCATTTCTGACGATGCTTTCTTCAAGTTCACCGCATCTTTCTTTTTATCCACTGATTTCAGAGGGATGATCCCACCTTTAATCCTGCTTCTAGACTTTGACTTTTTCATCTTTTCTCCCTTTCCAAAGCTGATCTACCTTAACTCTTTTTCCCTGATTCTTGAGGATTTCCTGGTTGTCGAGCTGTTATTGGAGGTGTCAAGTCACTATTTTCTTTCATCCTTTTTTATGGAGATGTGTGAGTCTTCTAATTTTGATTTACCTTCTTTTCCAGAGTGGAACCTGTGTTTAAACCTGTCTTTGCAATGACCCATAAATCAATTATCTTGGTTTGTAGAATGTCGTCACCTTGCAAGTCCGTTGAGACTAACTGAATACCTGTAGGGATAAAATGTTCCTTTGTTGTGTGATCCAACTGAGTCATTGCATGTTGAGGTGGGAAAGTTTCTTCCTCCATAACTTGATCAGCCAAATTAGAAATCATTTCTACTTGGACTTCTCTGAACCACTGTGTCAATAATTGTTCGGCCACCTTAGGATTGAATTGAGAGATTCAGGAGGAATTCTCTTCAAATGTGAATGCATTTCTAGCTAACTGTATTGTGAGAATACCTCGATTAATCCTGTCTATGTTAATGATTCCTGAAAGAGGTGTGCATTCACTAGTTTGAGGATCCAGACTATCCTGGATATAATTACAATGTGATATTTGAGGTTCCAAAGGAAGATCTTTTGGATTTGCCTTCATATGAGTAGAGCCCATAATTTTCCAATATAAAAACCAAAGAAAAACTTGCATGAGTTCTTTGTAATTTTCCAAAATGCCTATTCTACTACCCATAAATGATCTGTTTAGAAATCCTACCTTAGGGAAAAGAGCCAATGTTGGGTTCCTGTGATTGGTTGTATCTCTGTTACTCTGATCCCAGCTTTGATGTGAAGAAAATGCATGTGGGTCTGTATCTGTCAGTGTTGTATTGACAGATATTGAGTCCTTAAGACCGCCAACCTTCCTCAGCATGTTTGTTAACTCCAGCTGTGTCGTTTGATTTTGCACTTCATCAGAGGGGATCCCCTGGTTTTCATAGGATATGAGTTGCACTCACGTCCCAAATTTAGACTTAATCTTCAGAGATCTTGGTAAATCCTTAGTGAGATCCATAAGTAGGCATATCCATGTTGTAGCCGAGATTTGGCAATGTTGGTGTCTAAGATAAATTCCCATATTATTTGCTATGATTTGGAGAGATTCAGAGTCTCTGAATTCCACACGGAGATTATTAAAACATATCCACCTTGGTATAAACTTGATCACATTTGTGGAGCTCACAAAGTTCAGTGTCCATTGTTGCATGTGTAGCCCAGAGTTGTTATAGAACCAGGCCTCTATCTTAAATATGTTATCTCTACTAATCTTATCCTTAAAGATGACGAGATAATATCCAAGCTCCTTATCAAGAGATTCAATTCTAAGAATATTAGTTCATTTGGAAAATGCCTAAGAAGAGAACTGAGAGTATGTTAATTCTTCATTCCAAAATTTGCATATGAATGCCTGATGAACCAGGGAATGGCTTCTTTGAGCCAGATATTCCATAGAGAAAGTAATGGGGACTTCCCCTTGACTTATGTAAAAAAGACTGGCTGATTAGTGTCTTGAGTTTGAGCCAATGTTGCATCGCTCTTCCGATCCGAATGAAATAACATCAAACTCTCTTTAGAAGTGTGAATAGGCCTCCATTTGTAAGTGAATGTGCTTTTTTTGTGAGAGATTTTCTTGTGTTTAGAAAAGATGTCCCTTTTCCTAATATTTCTAAAAAACTGAGCTCTTTGTTTGAGGATCTCCCAATAGATTATTTTATATTTGTTCTTTGCTCTATTCAATTTAAAAAAACAGCTATGAATATATTTTTAATGAATCGTTAGTAACTTTTATAAGGTTTCTAAAAACCACTATAATATTTACAATTAGGGTGTCTCTTATGATAGCACATATCAGAACATTTGATGGTGAGCCATTAATAAATAATTTGTAAACAGATTTTGAGCATATACATGATAAAGTTATAAACTTGATAAAATCTCAGATCCTCAACTGATTGATAAAATAACATCACAAGAATGTTGGTGATCTGGTAATCCCAACTACTTCGACCGTGAGCCAGTTCTTATCTTCCGTATGCACAAACACATCTGCAGCATTAAATCAAAGCAATCAAGAAAGATCTTGCTGAAGATTTGAATGGGTAGTCACAATAACATTATTTTATGTTTGTTCCCTGGAGCTGTAAAATGATATGCAATATGGAGCTATAAAAAGCTAAGTCTGTAGAAGGTTACAATTGTGATTGAATGTAGAGCTGAAGCTCGATCAACTGATGTAATGTTTTATAGCTTTGATGTTTTATTATGTTTCATAAAAAGACTTGTATGTTTGTTTGTTTTTTCTTTATTCTTCTAGGTACCCCTTTTTCCAACAATAACACCTTGTCAGTTACCGTTGTGTTCATTTCTTGACCATTTCCAAAGCTTGTGAACAGCAGTAGAAGCCAAGATATCAACTCTGAATTAGAATATATTGATCATGGAATCTGCACATTACCATAAAAGAAGGCTTCAAAATCTTATATGGAATAATTAGAAATCTGCAAATCTAGGGCTGAAGCATCCCTGAAACACTTGAGAGGGCATGAAAATAAGATATAGTTAATCAGACAAGTGCATATTAAAATGCCTGCACACTCACAAAATCTTGAACTTCATACCTGTATTTACTATTCCCGTCTTGATGCTATATCTATAACTAATGAAAAGAAATAACTTAGTATTGTATGTGCATATATTCATATAATGAAGATAAATATAAGAACGTAAAAATTCTAAATTAATTTTCTTACTGAATTTTATTTGTCTTTATATTTTTGCCGTTAAAAAAAGGTTTGAATCCTTATAAGAGTTTACATTTCTTAATTTAAGAGGTTATACTTTTGTGTTCAAATAATCTGAATTTGACAAAGAAGAGATATTTTTCCCAACAAGTCAAATTGTGATATTACTGTCAGAATTCAACTTTAAAGTTTTAGAGTCAAACATAAGTAGAAGAAAAATGCTTAACTATGAAATTTCCTCCAAAGTTAAACTCACAAACTCCATGATTAAGTGTGCTTGACTTGGAGCAAAACTGGGATGTTTGACCTCCCAGGAAAGCCTGAAGCTTCACCCCTGTTAGCATCACCTCAATGCAATAATTGCTAACTCCATTCATTCTCATAAAACACTGCTCATAAAACATGGATCAATAAGCTTGACTTAGAAACTACAAAATTGAATTCTGATAGGAATATCACAATCTGAATTTGTATAAAACCTTTAAAAATGTTAATAAATTTTTTTTTAAATGAACAACAAAAATTATTTATATAATCAAATTTTAAACTAATTCATTAAAAATAAAAATATTATTAAAAAAATAAATGTTTGAAACCAATTAGATTTGAAATAATAATTCAAAGTTTCATTGGCAATTAATATTTTTTTTTTTTTTTTTAAATATCTCTTTATATTAGGGCATTTGTACAATATTTTATTTCCATAAACACAAATCAACGAGAACCGTACATATGCCCCCATTGAATCGGATGATTCAGTTTTAAAAAAAACAGATCACAATAATAAAAATAAGAAGAAACATAATCTTTGTGTATATTGGATCACTGGAGTGACATGAAGCAGTTTAACCGTTCTACGCTTAATTCCAAAATCCATTTTTGAAACTTCGAACTCATCAAACAATAACTCTCATTTATCCATGATGAAGGCAAGAGCGAACACTTCCTTTGACAAGAACTCCAGAGCAGTATTCAAGAAGCCGTGGTACTCTTCTTGTGCTAACAACAGGAGGATATTGCCTGCGGTTTTTATAAGGAGGAGCAACCAAAGGTCCATTATACAGGAACTGGTGAAATGTAGCCCCATATAAAAGTTGGTCACCATTGGACTGGATCTTTGGAGTTGTATCCCACTTAGATTCATACCCTGGATACCATTCAGTCACTTCAGAGTCTTTCCCAGGTATAAAAACATTCTTCTCTGAATATATTCGTGCATGAACTCTTGCCCCAATTGCATAATCTCCCCAATTTGAATACAAGTTGTTCACAACATGACAATATCCCCACCTGTAAGGAAAAGAAAGTAATGAGCCCAATTATGAAAAATAAATGCATTGCTGAAGTCAAAAAAAAAATAAAAAATCAGAGATTTTTTTGGGTTTCTTTTGTCAATGATAATATTAGCAAAAACTTACCTGCAGTGAGGATTGCGCTGGTCTGTATTTGTGATCCAATTTCTATACACTGTGACTCTCATTTGCTGATCAATTATGTCTGAATCTTCTCCACCCAATAACATATTGTAGTGGTTATTAGATAAACGACTGTTTGAAATAGTAATGTCCGTAGAGCCCTGAACTGCAGACACCAGACCCGTATTACCATCAAAGCAGGTAAGGTGATCCACCCACACCTTTTTTGATTCAAAAATATGAACTGTGTCTTTGCTGGTGTCACTGACTTGAATGTTATGAATTATAATATCTTCAACTCTGTTCAGCCCAATTGAAGATCCAGTAATGATCACCCTCACTCCCCTACCATCTATTGTTGTGTGATTAAACACATGTAACATTTGTACTAGTTTTATTGTCATGTCCTGAGAGAAGGTGATCCAAACTCCTCTAGGGCTGGTAGAAGAGAGGCTCACAGCATAACGCAATGTACCTGGAGCAGGGTTTGTCGGGTTGTCATCAGATCTTGTGACTGTGTATGAAAGCCCTTTTCGCCCACCTTTGACACCCCTGGCAAATCCAATGGCACACTTTGGCAGGAGTTGCCCTTGCCCACAGCTGGAGAATTGGCATTTGGTGCCATCAGATCTTCTGCAAACCCGCCCTGCAGTTCCTACCCATGGCATTGGACCTGCTTCCGCCATCATAAACAAAATATATTTTTAAGTCATATATTACAGGGAAAGTACCCAAGCACAGCATAAAACTAATGCAGGGATCTATGCTTTCCAGGTCAAGGTAGGAGAGGACAAAGAAGAGAGGAATTTTGCAGTAGAAAATTTTGAAACTTTTTAAACAATCAAATCATGAAAAAGCATAATCATAAACAAAATAGATTTTTAAGTCATATATTACAGGAAAGTACCCAAGCACAGCATAAAACTAATGCAGGGATCTATGCTTTCCATGTCAAGGTAGGAGAGGACAAAGAAGAGAGGAATTTTGCAGTAGAAAATTTTGAAACTTTTTAAACAATCAAATCATGAAAAAGCATAATCATAAACAAAATATATTTTTAAGTCATATATTACAGGGAAAGTACCCAAGCACAGCATAAAACTAATGCAGGGATCTATGCTTTCCAGGTCAAGGTGGGAGAAAACAGAGAAGCAATGAATTTCGCTGCAGAAAATTTTGAAGCTTTTTAAACAATCAAATCATGAAAAAGCATAATCATCTTCCAGGAAAAACTACTGTTCATTTAAAACGTTTCATCTTTCATAAAAAAGACTTCAGCCAAAAAGTGCATACGGGTAAAAAAACTATTTTTGGATAGTTTCATCTTTCATAAAAAAGACTTCAGCCAAAAAGTGCATATGGGTAAAAAACTTTTTGCGATAAGACTGTGTCAAAGTTTTTTTATCGAATTTAGATTATTTTTCTATTTTCTGTTAGTTAATGAATTTTAAATGAATAAAAACGATAAATCTATTTGTATTATTGAAAAAAAAATAGAGGAAAATTTGATGTTCATAAAAAACATATATATTTATATTTTATTAGATTATGTAATCAATATTTTGAATCAATCTCTATGATCTATCATTAAGACTAATAGGTATAAGAAATGAAAATCATAAATCTATAAATATTTTATAAATCTCAAACTCTAAATTATAAATATAAACAAAGCTAATAAATCTATCATTTTTCTGAAAATCCAAATCTTTAAAATAAATATGCACAAACTAACCAAATATATGTTTTCTTGAAAATAAATAATCTATGAATATTCTACAAAACTTAAATCTGAAAAATATACACAAAACTACGAAAATATATTTTCCCTTTCACAACATTTGACTATATTATTTTATTCTACCAGACGACATACCTTTTCTTACTCGTAACGAACCCGCAAAGGAAAGAGTTTTATTCTTGGACAATTTGTTGGAACCACCTTTATGACCTTGATCATCCATTGTTGAACCAGCACTAATAAATCCTACTATCAAGATCATCGCCAGACATATCTTCATACATACTTTGTTCTCCATTTCCTCGCAATCAAAGCAAGAATTCTCACAAGTAATCCAATTTTCAGCTCTTTCCTCCTTTTCCTTACAGGCAAATCACAATAAGAACTTTATATACTCCAAAGTAATGATTCATGAGGGAGAAGGGAAGGGTATATATACACATCTTAGACATAATTCAGGTTTCAAGATTCTCTTATTTTGGTGTGTCGGGAATGATATTATTTCTTTTTTATCGGTAAGTTGAGGGTCCACTTTCTTTTATTAAAATAAATATTCTACTTAAGGAACATAAAAGAAAGAGCTAGAAAGAAGAGAGAGTGACTCAAACCCCTATAATAAGTGTAAACACAGAGAAACAAACAATTCACGACACTAAGTTTTATTAGTGAAAGAAGTTTTGTGTAAATAAAACCTAGAAAGAGCTAGAAAGAAGAGAGAGTGACTCAAACTCCCATAATAAGTGCAAACACGGAGAAACAACGAGTTCACGACACACTAAGCTCTTTTGTCGGTGAAAGAAGTTTTGTGTAAATTTGATAGAATGGATACTTATCATTAAACTAGAATATGTCAAAATAATAGTGGATCTGGTATTGGTATCTAGAAATGCAAAAATAATAAGAATAGGTATTCTCTTCTCATGTTTTTTCTTATTTCCTAGATCAATCCTAATTGTTTTGTTCAAAAATTTAATTATAATACAATATCATCAATACTATGACTCATCAAAATCAACCTAAATTTGATAATATGTCATGATGCATTTATCTATAAAAACTAAGAATTGTCAATATCTCTTCAACAACCTCAATCTTATGATATGACATGTTATATCTTTGAATGTTAAACTATCAATATTTCTCAAGATACCCTAATTTATAGCACACCTCATTAAAATATATTTATAAATATTAAAAAAGACCCTTCTTTAAACTTTATCAATTATTCTTAATCATATCAAATATGATAAGAGAAACAATATTTAAAATTATACTTTTACAACTTAATATTCAAATTTGAATATTAAATATATATTTTTAAAAAATAGTTTTTTTTCAATTTCAAAACAAAAAAATTAAGAGAATTTTGTTTTTTCTATAATATAAGATTAAAATTATAAAATCTAAATTTTTATTTAATATTATTTTAAAATAAATATTGTTACAAAATATCAAAATGAAAATAAGATTCAGTTAAAATATAATAAAGAAATCATTAATAAAAATTATTAAAATCTCATGATTTCTATTTCTATCACAACAAATTTAAATTTCTAAATAAAGTTTTTCATAATGATTCTTCAAGACCTAAGAATATCATTATCACGCAACCTACAGACTCTAAGATTTTCTTCACCTCTTTAAGGTAAGGTCATATGGGGTGCTTGGGGATCTATTATTATTAACAATACCCACCAAAATAATTTAGGAAGCCCTTCTCCAAGAGACTTTACCTTAAGTGAACCTTTTAAAAATAATTTTAAATAATTTAAATATAAATTAGACACACTTCATGATGTAAAGATCTCTATTACTACCATTTTTATCTATAAACCTTATGTTAAAGTATAGTACAAGAAAAATACTTAGAAACAAAAAGATCTCCACGACTAGATTGCATTGATTCTCATTCTAACACCTTATAATATCTTATCAAATTCTTGAATATAATATCATATTTAGTTATAATAAGAAATAAATAGGGCAATAGTTTATCTATGTGGAAAGATAAGTCACAATTCTAAGCGTACTATAAATAAAACATACCTTCTTGTCAAGGTGTGAGATCTTTGTAGCTATGAGGGATGGTATAGAAGAATACATATACCAAGAAATCTCCAATCATCCATATCAATACAATCTAAAGTTGAAAGAATAGTTTGAATAGCTATCCATTATACATATAATGGCTCATCAAGAACTAAGAATGTCAATATCACACAAGCTATGAGACCCTAAGATTTCCTTTTGAAAAATGATATAATTTTTTTTATATACGTTAGACACACTTTGATTCAATGAAATGTTCTATATCATGCTAGGTCTTTATTATTTATAATAGTTATGTTAAATTGTAGTACAAGCACAATACTTAGTTGGAAACAAAAGGCTTTAGGTTCAATCAATTCCCATTTAACCACCTTATAAAATCCTATCAAAATTCTCCAAAATAATATTATACTGTGGTGGAAAATGGGTGTTCACTAGTTTATGTATACAAACTAGGAACTAAACCTATTTCCCTTGTATTACATTAAGGAGATATTGGGCTCAAGGTGGATCTAATTGCAATCCTTGTTTGATTTAAAAATGAGATATTTAATGATGTAACTTGAATTCTAGATATAAGGCCAAATGTGTAAAATGGAGAGTAATCTCCATACCCAAAAAGTATCATGTTAGATATGCAAACATAGAGTATAGATCTACAAAGAGGAAAAATAGAGTAACCTTTGTCTGAAATATGAGCCTAATAGTAGAGGTTAATTTCAATTCAAGAAGCATTGATCGAAGGTTTCTAGATGCAGGAAAATGATTATGTTTACCAGATTAGGATGATGCCCAAACCCTTCCCCAAATTTTTACAAAAAAATGTTAGACAGCGTCACTTCAAAGCAACATTGATCTTGTTTTTCTACCTCTACAAAAGTTGGTTTTATAGGTCTCGATCTTGTCTTTTGAATCTTAGATTAGTATTTATAGATCCTATCACCTACGTGCATACAAAAGAGAGAAATCATTGGTTTGATAGAGCTTTCCTATGTCAAACATCAGTTTTAGAATTAATCTTGAATTAAAATTGCCAAATTGAAAAGAAATCTCTAAAGTAGAATTTTGATGTTATGCCCCAAGCTTGATGATGCAATTATCTTTGAATGTGATCACAAGTTTTGATACAATAACATGACATGATATGACATTAACAAGATCAATCATGAAAACATGCTTGCATGAAGATTTTTCTAACTGGTTACTCCATAATACTTAGGTCTGAAGAATGCTTGAAGGATACGATGGCATGAAATGTCACTTTAAATTATTAATAATTGATTAATTTATTGTGATAATTTTGGATGATGAGACGATGATGTGAAAATAAATTGAAAGTATTCTCTTAAATATAGGGTTCTCAATGTATTTTGTGAATGAAGACAACCTCTAATGGTCATATTTTGACATTGAGATTGAGGAACAACTGGTGAGAATTGATCATTGAGATGTTTAACTTTGGGACCAATTTGGTGGGTCAATAGTGCCCCAAAAGATCATTGAATAGTAAAGGGTGGCCAAAGGCACCATTAACCTTCCAAAATAGGGAAAACAAGTAGGAATAAAGTGCACTTAATTTGAGACAGCATCTTAGATCACCATGCAAAACTATGACATCATATTTGTAGTATAATAGACAAAGAATAGCCTTGGAAAGAGCTAAGAGATAACACACTAACATAAGGGTTTAAAAAGTGGTGAGAATTATTTACACGGTAAAAATTTATGATACCACATTTGGCCCCCACTTTAGTAGGATTATAGGTATACACACATACTTGTGTGTGTGTGTGTGTGTGTGTGTGTGTGTGAGAGAGAGAGAGAGAGAGAGAGAGAGAGAGAGAGAGAGAGAGAGAGAGAGAGAGAGAGAGAGAGAGAGAGAGAGCGANGAGAGAGAGAGAGAGAGAGAGAGAGAGAGAGAGAGAGAGAGAGAGAGAGAGAGAGAGAGAGAGAGAGCATCACTAAATTCAAGGGAATGAACCCTCAAACTTAGGATCTTAACTCATACAATCATGTGCAAGGATGAAACAAAAAAATGAAGGCAAAATGAAAGACGCGTGCAAAATGGGCCTATTTTTGAAAAAAGGGCTCAATGTCAAACTAGTTGAAAAGACCTTAATGATCAAGATTTCTCAACTACTAATTTTATTCTCAAATTTTTATTACAAGAGTACAAGTGATCATACTGAAAGATATATACTTATTACATTCTTTCTACAAATGCCAAACTAATAGGGAGGGAGACACAATCTAAATGCCAGCCCATAGGTCATTATTTTAGAGCTTAGGCCATGTACTGATATGAGATAGTAAACCATTTTTCCTTAAAATATATCATGAGAGGTTAAGATGGGGTCAATCCCAATATTATGATGCAAAAGGACATTCAATCATGAGATGACAACAATATTCCCCACTATTATAACATAGGACATGTTGGTTAGTGTGTGTGAATTAATAAACCTTCATGGAATTGATTTATTTAACTACAATTCTATGGAAAAGTAATGCAAATTAAACTAAAGAATTGTAATTAAATCACTAAACATTCTATGGATCCCTACCTAGTATGCTAATAGAGCTCTCAGCCTTAATCTCTATCAATGACAATCCTAGAATGAGAAATTGATAAACTAATGCCTAATCTAGCTCAATTCTCTCAAAGATGATATGAAAATGGAACTCAAATGCTCATGATATGCTCTCAAATCTCACAATTTGCTCTCAAAAATGGTCAAGATATTGCTCAATTACTCTCAAGTTTCCTATAGTAATGATGTTATGCATTCAAATTTTTTAGGATTATTATTATGCTTAAAAATGACTTGTGTTTATAGTAAATTCCCAAGGGTAGGGGTAGAGCTACTTGATCATGATTTAGCATTGGTTAGGTGAAAGGATTTGAGATGATTTCAAATGGGCGGACAATTTAAATGGTTGTCTCAAAGTTTGAGACAAAGGGACAAATTTGAGTGATTGAGATTCAAAGTTGAAAATGAGTGATTGGGATTCAAATTTAGGTGTGATCCATGTGCTTTGTGTTCTCAATTCCCATTGGTTGGTCATATTCATGTTGAAGGATATTAGGATTTATTTAATTCAATCAATTAATTAAATTAGCCATGTAACGGAATAGGTTCAATTTGATTTTTGATATAAAACTATACAATTAATTGATTAAAATCAATTATATAATTTGATTGATCCCTTTTAGGCTGATATTTGATCATTTGATTTCATTATTTATTAATCCTTTGATTTTATTTGATTTTGTCCACTTTAATTGATAAATGTCCATTTGAATTGATTTTGATCCATTTTGATTAAAATTAGAGCATTTGGCTGAGATTTGCAGATTAGGTTGATTCTAAGACACCTGCCCAGTTTTGGGTGTCTACAAATGCCCCTCTTTGAATTGATATGCGAAGCGCACTGATTCAAAGAAAATTGCATGTCCTGATTACTGATTGATTTATTGATAAAAGCTGATCTGATACTGATAACCTGATTGATTTGAAACCCTGATTTGAAACTCTGATAAGATTTGGTAAAACCTGATTCACGACTGATTGATAAAAACCTGATTTGACCGAATGCCCCACTAATAAAGGTTTGAAATTTTAATGCCCCAGATTTGATATAAAATGTGATGCAGAATTCTGATTTGATGATCTGATGATCTGATGATAGATGCCCCCTCATAAATGAAAACATTTTGATGTCCAGATGCAAAATATGATGAGATTGATGTAAAAAGTAGATCCAAATGATTTCATTTATGAAAACGTTAATTATAATGATGATAAGATCACCATATGCCCCAGTTTGCAAAAAATGTAGATTTAGGTCACATGGGGTAAAAATCTCTCCCAAGTTTGGTCAAAATAGCTTAAATAGGTTGAAAAACCCAAATTTACTATTCATGTTCACATTTGACTATTGAGATTTGGCTCTGATCATGCTATGATTGATAGAAATGGTAGTCCCCATTTGAGAGCATCAGTTCAAGAGAGCGCGTTGGTATCAGTGACCTCTTGACTACGAACCTCTAGTAAGTGATTTGAACCTTCCTAGTGCATTTATTGCTCTTTTTTATAGCATTTATTGTCAATTTTGATGCTTGTTAGATTAGATTTAGCAAAATTTCACGTAGGAACCTTTGAATTATGCTTAGGGTATTTAAATTCCGCCTCCATGTAGTTAAATGATGTGTAGGAAGTGTTCAACGATGCGTAGCAGTTAGGTTAAAATTGTCATCCCATATTTGTAATGACGCGCGTAGGAAACCCTTTGCAAAATTAAGTTTTAAATGCCGCCTAGGAAAGTTTAAATGCCACCTAGGTCTTTCAAATGTCATGTATGCTGTAAAGAACTGCCTTTGAAAAATTGAATGACGTGTATGATGTTTTCAATGACGCGTAGCGTGAAATGATACATACACTTAATTATGTGATACCTATAATGACTTTTGATGAAAACCTTATTTTAGATAGAACAAATTTGTCTTTGATTTATTGTTTGGATGACTAGATTGATTGCCAAGCTAAAAAGATGTTATTCCATGATGTTACTTAGTGTTTAGGATATTAGAATAATCATACGAGTGAATTTTTGATGTGTCAATCAGATTGATTAAAATACATTGTCAAATTGATCCCTTCTCAAGATCTGAGGTTAGGAACAATAGGTTGATGTGCTCAAAAAGAGAAAAGATAGATTTAATATGTTTGATTGACTTAGAATGATCCACCAATAGAAAGATACTAATATGATTCACTTCATTTGCAAAATGCAGGCACATTATCGTAAGTTATACATATGGAATGTAGTGTCTTGGGTGTTCGATCTGGTCTATGAGCTTACCTTTCTAGAGAGATGTACGATCGAGACATGTGGGCTTAGATTCCTTCTTGATCTCCCTCAATTTTAGCTGAACCAAGGTTTACTAATTGCTATGGAAGAGTGTTGGCACTCTAACCATAATACCTTCCATCTACCCCTCGGCGAGATGACTATCATGCCAGAGGATGTATATAGGCTGGTGAGGATCCCGACCCATGGAGAGTGGGTTTATTACGATCAGGTCTACGATGGTAGCGTATGTAGATGAGTCTTTGGAGATGACACTATTGATGATGACAAAATTACATGGGTATAGTTCGCTTCTTTTCCTACTTTTCCAGCCTTGTTAGGAGCAGTGATTGGAGGACTTCTCTTACCAGATAAGAGAGGTCGTGGCTTTTCTGTCAGATGGGGCCACATATTAGAGGACTTGATTTCTCATCCTTAGAGATTGGATTGGGGATCTTGTGTATTAGCCTAGCTATATCATGATTTACACGAGGTTGTTTACAAGCACAACGTGGCTATATCAAAAGGTGTAGTTCTGTTACAGCTATGGACCTGGGAGCATATCCTGATTACCAGACCTATATCAGCATGAGTGCGAGGTCAAGGATATCCTTACACGTTTCTATATGATGGCATGATTGTCCAACATCGTCTGGGAAATCTTGAGTTCTGGCATCGGACTATCAATGATATTGATCAGGTCGTATGGAGACCATACTTGGGCTATGAGGGATGGAGAGAGGATAATGATGAGCTTCCATATATGTTTTCCCCTCGGTGGATGATTGGTCGGTCACCAATTTATGTAGAGAGATTCTTCTTTGGGAGAGTTCTTCGATAGTATGGTCATCTAGAAGATATGCCTCAAGGTATGGAATTATATGCCAGAGTACAGGTAGAATGATCCATGTGGGGAGCTCAGGTAGATTATCAGTTTGCATGTATAGAGATTGATTGGATAGTTCATGTTAGATGGGATATGATGGAGCATGTGGCTGATGTACAGATGTTCGTTGAGTATCGAGAGTGGTTTTCTCGACATAGATTTACTAGATTCACAAATCCAGAAGAGTTGATTCCTGATGTTGATGAGTTGTCTGATGATGATGGTGGAGATGGGGATGATGGCGGTGGCGGTGGTAGGAGAGCATGGAGACAAAGAGTACAGAGACTATCTAGAGCTCCTCGGGTATAGAGAGCTGCAGGACCTCAGATGTAGGGTGGGCATGTTAGGGCTCGAGGTGGTGGGTTTGGACAGCCTAGACAGAGGTGAGTATAGGTACCGATGCAAAGACAGGCTCAGGCTATTCCAGCTCTAGCTTGGGATAGACAGAGAGAGAGATGGGTACATGTAGCTAGACAGGTTCCCATACAGGTTCCTATACCAGGTTAGGATCTGTAGAGACCATCATCTCCTTAGAGACAAGTATCTTCTCAGGTAGATCCACAGGTTAGTGCAGAATAGGTTCAAGGTGCACCTTAGATACATGTGATACCATAGGTACCATTAGTGCCATAGGCACCACAGGCACCTCAGGAAACTCTAGTTCCTCCTATTATTGATGGATTAGTACACGATGTGAGGGGTTTATAGGTAGGAATGACTGCAGTGACTAGACTATTAGATCATGTAACTACTATGTTACAGCAGTTCTTGTCGATGATGGCTCAGTTTCCTATGAGTGCTAGCACGAGTGAGGCACCACCTTCTACTCAGGATAGAGCAGGTGACAGGGGTCTAGATGGTTCAAGGGATGGATCAGGTGCTGCCGGAGATGGATCAGGTGCCCCAGCTGGGTCTTGAGAGAGATATGAGATTGATATCCTGATATTGAATTGATGTATCATATACAGTTTTGATCAGGACTGATGTATGGATCATTTTGTCAATTTTCTTTGATATACAGATTTTTGATAGACATTTGATGATGGAAATTTATCTATGATGATCGTTTATGGATTTCCCTTTGATGTTGATTTGTGATGTTGATGTGAGGTTTCTTTATATGTAAATCTACATGATGTCTATGATGCACTTCTTTTTATTATGCTATGGATGCAATCCCTTAGATTATGACATAGATATATACATGCAAATGATGTGTATGCAACTAAATTTCTATATGATTTTGATTTAATCACGATGTATGGTTTATGAAATGCAATGCAATGATATGGATGCAATACTTAATAAAAATGAATGCAACTATCTTTTTGGGATTTTAATGTATGCAACTTAGTTTATGAAATGCAATTCTAAAAGATGAAAGGATAAATGAATAATGATTAATGTATCTTTTCTTTTGATTTTCGCAAGATATGTATAAATAATGATTTATGAATAATACTGTGAATGGATGCAAAATATAATCTCACATAATTGATTTGAAACCATTGAATTTGATGTAACCCCTAAAATGATGAACCCCCTTGTACTTGGAAAAATATTCTAAATAAATGCAATCAATCTAACATGAATATGCAATGCAATGCAACTAATTGTCATTGATTTTTGCAAAAGAAATGCAAAAAGAGATATATTTTCATCTTTGAGCTTTGTGGAACTAGGAGTCAATACAATCCTTATTGGTGCCACTGTGACCATAAGAATATGAATATTACTTTCATCTCAGTTGGTAACCTCTTTTAGGAACCTAGTACAACCCTCGCTAGTTGAATGACCAACTATGGGAGTATGAATACCGGTTTCAATGGATTCAATGTTGCAAGTGGATGTTGGTATTAAGATATTAAAGATCTAAATAACCAAGGTATCCTTTTGCATAAACAAACAAAGGTTGACCCTCCTTCCTATATTAATTTCCTTGATGGTTCTTTGATGCCCATGTCCTTAGAAAATTTCACACAAGTTAAAGGATCTCCCTCCAAATAGTCACACAAAAGCCAAGAAAACATCATGTCTCAATCATTGCCAATCTAGTTAAAACATCATTGATTAGCTAAACAGACATGACTCGAAAAATTCAATGAAAAACTCATCAAAAATTTCAAGTGTATCGCAATGTATCAAGATTTTCAAAAAGAATTCCAAACATTGTGATCATTAGGGTGTTGTTAATTTTTAATTCTAATAAAATAAGTCAATGAAACTCAAGGAACGTGTTGTAGGATCAAATTGTTTAGGGTTGAACAATGATATTCATCAAAGGTTCCAAAACTCTCTCTCCTATGAATTCTGAAAATCTACTTCTATCGTGTGATCAAAATGTTGCACTTTTGAATCCGTGTGGTACCAAAACCAATGATGTTTGCCCCAAAGTGATAAATGTGTGTTAGAAACACTGAGAAGGGGGGTGAATCGGTGTTTATCTATTAATTATATTTCAGCCAATTAAACATATATCAAATGTGCATCCAAAGAAACATAACACAAGAACACATAACACATGATATGATTATGGAGAACCTTGATCAGAGGAAAAATCCGGTGGGGATTAGTCCCCACAAATATTGTACTAGGTATAATGAACCTGTTAAAGTTCCTTTGCCCTGTTAGAAGCAGTATTTATAATTTGAGTACAATGACCTAGTTAAAGGTCTGACCCTATTAGGAGTCTTTCACAAAACCCTGTTAAAGGTATATGGCTCACTGCCTAGGCTCACTGCCCAATAAGATGAAGGCTACAACCCTCTGAATGTTGATATGCACTATATCAAAAATGAACTGTTGTAATGACACTATTCTCTGATCAGTTCCTTGTATGTGCGAATTCTCTTACTCCTTTAAAGAGCTATACCATCTACTAACTTCATTATACTTCTCATCTGTATCTTCCTCATCCATAATAATCGAATCCTGTAACATAACATTACATTACATACTTATATGTTTATAATTGAATAGGTGCGACCCAAACCATTACACTAGTCGGCCTTTAAACCAAAATACACAACGCTTCTGAACAAGTCAGCTCAAGTGTGTTTACTATAACATTAATTACATTATTACAAACTTATAACTAAAGGCACATGGCCTTATCATCTCAAACTAATTCATGCTAACCAAAACTGTAGTCGGCTTCCATGCACTGTCTTCTGGACTGCATGTTTACTAATCTACCTGTAAATTTTTCGTACTGATGTTTCGTACTCTGCGCATCTGGATCTAGCATGTATATGCACCATAGAGTATATACCTAAGCACACATGCTCTAGTGTGATCTCTAACATGTGCGCTGATGTACTGATCTCTGTATGTGTCTGTCTACCATGTTTTCACACTTAGTCATTTTGTCTTTCATGACAGAACTTAAGTATGACTTTGTTTCCATGATTGACAACACAAAATGAGTCATGCTTCCTCAGGAAGTCAACTTTCCAACAATCTCCCCCTTTGTCATTTATGGAAACAAAGGAATGTGGCTAAGTTACTCAAAATAACTTCATACAAAAATGACTGTATATCATAATACTTAATGATATATACATATATACTTATCCACATATACACATTCTATAGTACTCCCCCTTTGACATTAATGACAAAGGTGTGCAAAAACTTCAAGTCTTCAACATACTTACTCCATGTAGACTTCTGGGTACACAACTTGAAGAGATTGAATCTCTTTCTGCCAAAAGACTTTCATTGCATCAACTGTCTGAAGATGTGCGCATAAAGCATATGTCAAT
>MU223569.1:40003-74852 GCA_018584345.1 Thuja plicata | reverse complement strand
CATAGGTCGAGTCTTTTGTTCAGGCCTTCCTATGAAATACTTATGCAAGCCTATCTAGTGAGTTGTGACTTATTAGACCTGATTCCTCCATTGGTTTCATTCCTCTATACTGAGATCCAAGCCCTAAGTTCGGTGCATCACCTAGTAGGTAGTTTGCTTTCAGTCATTTCCCTTTCCATGCATTCCTTCTATCCCTTTCCCTCCAAAGTTTTACTTTCCTGTTTAAGAAGAAAATTAAGGTGATTATCCAAGAGGAACCAGCCTAGAATCTGGATGTCTCATCTCAGTTAGCATAGGTCCCACAACCTGGAGATGATTCCCTTGTTATACTGGATTATCAAGACCAAGAGAGCTTGAGATCAGAGGCACAAATTCAGTGTATAAAAATTATATTTCAGCCAATTAAACATATATCAAATGTGCATCCAAAGAAACATAACGCAAGAACACATAACACATGATATGATTACGGAGAACCTTGATAAGAGGAAAACTCCAGTGGGGATTAGTACCCACAAATATTATACTAGGTATAATGAACCTCTTAAAGTTCCTTTGCCCTGTTAGAAGCAGTATTTACAATTTGAGTACAATGACCTAGTTAAAGGTCTGACCCTGTTAGGAGTCTTTTACAAAACCATGTTAAAGGTATATGGCTCACTACCTAGGCTCACTGCCCAATAAGATGAAGGCTACAACCCTCTAAATGTTGATATGCACTATATCAAAAATGAACTGTTGTAATGACACTGTTGTCTGATCAGTTCCTTGTATGTGTGAATGCTCTTACTCCTTTAAAGAGCTATATCATCTACTGACGTCATTATACTGCTCATCTGTATCTTCCTCATGCATAATAATCGACTCCTATAAAATAACATTACATTACATACTTATATGTTTATAATTGAATAGGTGCGACACAAAACATAACACTAGTCAGCCTTTAAACCAAAATACACAACGCTTCCAAACAAGTCGGCTCAAGCGCGTTTACTATAACATTAATTACATTATTAAAAAATTATAACTAAAGGCACATGGCCTTATCATCTCAAACTAATTCACACTGACCAAAACTGTAGTCGGCTTCCATGCACTGTCTTCTGCACTGCAGGTTTACTAATTTGCTTGTAACTTTTTTGTACTGATGTTCCGTACTCTGCGCATCTAGATCTAGCATGTATATACACCATAGAGTATATACCTAAGCACACATGCTTTGGTGTGATCTCTAACATGTGCATTGATGTACTGATCTCTGTATGTGTCTGTCTACCCTATTTTCACACTTAGTCATTTTGTCTTTCATGACAGAACTTAAGTATGAATTTGTTGCCATGATTGACAACACAAAATGAGTCATGCTTTCTCAGGAAATCAACTTGCCAACAATGTGATCAATGTTAAACTTAGAGCAAATGAAACCTAGAATGCAACAATGTAGCTGAAAGGCTTTATTATGACTATGCACAAATGAAGGATGCAATGAGGATATGTACAAATGAGATGGAAAAAAAGCAATATGTACAAATGCGACTAGGAAAGACCTAAGGGACAAAAGGCGCCTATTTCCAGGTTTTCACCTTTTGGGATTATTGATCTCTTTTTCTTTTTTTTTTCTTTTTTTTGCCACCAAGGTGCATATTGCTAGGTTTTCACCAAGGCACTTTTCTCTTTTTCGAAAAAAGAATTTTGATTTATTTTATCATCAAGGCACCTATTGGCTAGGTTTTCACCAAGACAAAATTTTTAATTTTTACAACGTTTTTGACTTTCTTCATGCTCAATTTTCTCCTTTTTCTGATTTTTCTACTTTTCCATTGTTTTTGGCTTTTTGATCTTTCTGATTTTTTTTGTATTTTGATCTTTTCTCCTTTTTTGGATTTTTACTTTTTCTCATGTACAAAGAAGATGCTAAATCATATGATACTCTTTCATCTGATTCTCTTTCATCTGATTAGGTATGAAACCTCTTTAAATGGATGCTATTAATGGTTTCTTGCAACTCATCTCCTTCATAATCAGCTAGTTTGTATGTTCCCATTCCAAAAGAAGAAACAATTACAAAAGGACCAAGCCAATTTTCTTCCCATTTTCCTTTCTTTTCCCCATCTGCCTAATTTTTAGGGTTTTCTCTTAACACTAAGTCTCCCACTTGAAAGGTTCTTGGTTTGATGTGCTTGTTGTAGTTTCTTGAAATTTGATTCTGATACACTTTCAAATGATCATATGCTTGTGTTTGATGTTCCTCCAACAATTCCATTTGTTGAAGTCGGGAAACCCTATAATCCTCATCAGTGATTAACCCATGTAGTGATGTGATACTCTTAGGGGTGGTATTTCAACTTCTAAGGGTAGAATAGCTTTGGCCCCATAAACCAAGGAAAATGGTGTAGCTCCTGTTGGTGTGCGGATGCTATTTCTATAGGCCCACAATGTCAGGTTTATCTGAATATGCCTCTTCCTAACTAGTCAACCAATCTTTTCAATATCTTGAGGATGTTCTTGTTTGTAGCCTCGGCTTGTCCATTGCCTTGAGGATATTAAATGGAGCAAGAATGATGAATAATATGAAATATTTCACAAAGTTCATCCACATCTTTGTTCTTCAATTGTTTTCCATTGTCCGTAAAGATGGCATGAGGAATACCATATCGAAAAATGATGTGATTAAGGATAAACATGGAAATTTTCTTTCCCATGGCAGTTGTCAAAGGAACGGCCACTACCCATTTAGTGAAATATTCTATCGTTGTGAGGATATATTTATGTCCATTAGAAGATGGTTGGTAAATCATGCCAATTAGATTGAAACCCCATTGATAAAATGGCCATGGTGTGAAAAATGGATGTAATTCTTGTGCATGTGCATGGATCATGTGTCCGTGATATTGGCATTTAGCACAAACTTTCACAATTTGACAAGCATCTTTTTCTAAGGTTTTCCAAAAATACCCAATGCAAAGGATTTTCTATGCTAAATTTAATCCACTAGAATGTGACCCATGAATACCCTCATGGACATCTCTTAAAGCTAACCTTGATTCCTCTTCCTCTATACATCTAAGGAACATTTTTTGAAGACCCTTACGATGCAATGTGTCTGATAGGATGGTATAACGAGTCGATTGTCTTATGAAATGTCATTTTTGGGCTCGGGTTTGGTCCAAAGGTAAGGTTTGGCTTTTAAGATAAGTGTAAATTGTTCCATACCAAGGTGATTCATGTCCATTAAGAAGAGAAATTATTTAGGTATCGGGTAATTCAAATGCTCATTTTTCCAACTCTTCCACCAAGAATTCGTACATCGCATTCTCATCAAGCATTTGGAGTAATGAAGCCAAAGTAGCCATTGCATCGGCTGCTATATTTTTGTCTCTTGGGATTTTATCAAAAGTAATCAAAGAAAAATATTTTTTCCAATCATCCACCATCCTTTTATATGGCATCGATTTTTCATATTTGGTGTTGTATTCATCATTGATTTGGTTGATGACTAATTGAGAATCTTCATAAACTTGTAATTCCATGACATTTCATTCCAAAGCCATTTTGAGACCTATGACCAAAGCTTCATATTCAGTAATATTATTTGTGCAAGGAAACAATAGTTTGTAAGATTTGGGAATTGTACAACCTTGAGGTGTTATCAAAAGAATTCCTGTCCCTGAACCATTTTGAGTATAGGATCCATCGAAATATAAATTCCATGTCTTTGCTTCCACATTAACAATCTTTGAATCAGGAAACTCCACTTGAATTGGATGTGTAGACTCTAAAGGATGTTTGGCCAATTGATCAGCAATTACTTGTCCCTTTATTTCTTTCCTATCTATGTACTCAATGTCAAACTCACTAAGTACCATCACCCATTTTGCAATCCTTCCTGTTAGGGTTGTTTTACTAATTAGATACTTCAAAGGATCAATTTTGGCAATTAACTTCACTTTATCCATCAACATGTAATGTCTAAGATTTTGAGAGGAAAACACCATAGCTAGGAAAGCCCTTTCCATGAAGCTATAGTTCAATTCATACTTTATCAATGTTCTACTCAAGTAGTAAATGGCTCTTTCTTTTCCTTCATTTTCTTCTTGTGCCAATAGGATCCATAAAGATTTCTTCATTTCTGATATATAAAGTAACAATGTTTTTCCTTTGATAGGTGACATTAAGATGGGTGGATTCTCCAAATATTTTTTAACAATGTGAAATTTTTGTCACACTCTTCATCCCATGTAAAAATAGTGTCTTTATGTAGCAACCTTGTGAATGAATGACATTTTTCTACCAATTGGGAGATGAACCTCCTTATAGATTGAATTATTCCTTGAAGAGACCTCATTTGGCTAATATTCTTAGGAATTTCCATTTCCATTATTGCTTGTACTTTCTTGGGATCTACTTCAATACCTTTTGCAAAAATAATGTAACCTAAGAGTTTGTCAGATTGTACCCCAAAAGCACATTTCTTTGGATTGAGTCTCACTTTGAACTATTCTAACCTTGTGAAGATCTTGTCTAATATTGGTAAGTGATCCTTTCTTTCATATGATTTTTCTATAATATCATCCACATAGTCTTCTAAAAAGGTATGCATCATATCGTGGAAGATGGTAGTCATTGCTCTTTGGTAAGTTTCTCTGGCTTTTTTGAGACCGAAGGGCATCACATTCCAAAAAAAGGTTCCCCATGGGCATGTAAAAGCTGTCTTCTCTTGGTCTTTGGGTGCAATTCAGATTTGATTGTATCCACTAAATCCATCCATCAAGGAAAGCATAGAATGACCCATTGTTAAGTCCACTATAGTATCAATGCTATCTAGTGGAAAATCATCTTTTGGGAAAGCAAGATTGAGATCTCTAAAATCTGTGCAAACTCTAATAGATTTGTCATGTTTTGTGACTGGCACAATGTTGGATTATCCATTCTTCATATGCAATTACTCTTATGAATCCAACCTTGAGGAGCTTTTCCAATTCTTCTTTTACTAAAAGTGCCACATGAGGGTGCATCTTTCTCAATTTTTGCTTTATGGGTTTCACACCGGATTTCAAATTTAAATGATGCATTATCAAGATTGGATCTAACCCTGGCATGTCGACATAAGACCACACAAAGTTAATTTTATTTTCTTGAAATAATTCGATGAAATCATTCCTTTCTGATGGACTCAAAGATGTTGTTAGATGAATAAACTTGGAATCCTCTTCAGTGCCAATGCTAACTTTCTCCGTTGGTTCAATAAGGATGGGTGGCCTTTCATCTTCATGTTTGGGTAGGGTATCCAACCTCTCTTCCTTAGGTGCCACAATTGGGTTTTCACCTTTGGAAACATCCAATATTTTGACTTTTTTAGGTTCTAGCACTACCACATGGTGGTTTTCACCACAAGACCTTTTCATTTTTTTATATTTTTTCCTTTTATTTTGTGAATTGAGAGGTTGAACCCCTGCCTCGATCATCATGTACGGATTGTATTTATTAATGGAAGAAGATGGCTCAACCGCATTTAGGTATTGGGCCATTGCAAGTTCATTGGGAAAGTATAATAGGTCATTTGGCTCGGATAAATCCCAATCAATGAGTTCGGGGTGCATTAAGGATAAAGATTCATTTGGAAAATTGTCATTCGAAGGGTTTAAGGACATGCCCTCATTTGAAGGTTCGTACATTGTATCACTTAGGTCTATGAAATGGGCTTCCTCAAGATGTTCCATGGAAGTTGGATCAAAGTCTCCTTCACTAGAGTCCTCACTGATTTCCATGGGAAAGAATGCATGTGGATTAAATACAACATTTGAATCACCCCCCACGAAGGTACCCAAGGTTCACCTATCCATTGAATAGTCCTAGATGCTTGACCTATGTTGGATTCTAGAGGTTCACTTGACACTTGTGTATAATTTGAACCTTGATGTTCATTTTCTTGACTTGTAACATTGGGAATAGTTGCATATGTGTGAATAACATCAACTTCTATGTCATGAAAAGACTCTTCGGAAAAGGAATCCCACTAATAATCCCTAGAATCATCTTCACTTTTGGAACCTACCATGTGCACACATTCATGGAAATCATGCATTGGACTTGAACTTTCTCCTTTATGTTGGAAACCTATTCCAGATTTTTGTTCTTTTGATCTCCAAGCTGGTTCAATGGGTTCTAATAATCCTCTATTTCTAACTCCTAAGGGTCCTCTTCCCTTATACCCCATTTTTTGCATGATTTTATACCCTTTCCCATATTGATCAGTTTGAATGTTGATGTGTTGTACCCTTTCCATGGGCTGATTTGAAGTGTCCTCTTCCTTATAGAGCCATTGTAATACTTCATTATCCTCCTTCTCTAAGGAAGATTTATCACTCTCTCTTACAAAATGAGAGTTGTATTTATGAGGGGGGTGAGGACTTGATGGCTTTCCATGTGTCCTAGGAGAGGTTTGTAAATCAAATAGGGAAACAAAATATTCCCCCACTCCCTTGGAGTTGATTCTACATTGTTTTCAAAGGTGTGCATAAATTCACTCATCTTTTGATATTGATCCTTCTTAGCTTGTTCTCTTTCTTCCTTGGTAGGTTTTTAAGTTTCCTTCAATGTAGAAGTCTTAACTGAATTATCATGTGAATTTTGACCCTCATAACTCATATTTTTCTTTCCCTTAGTTGATCTAGTTGAGTTAGTTTGATTAGGGTTTGAGATGGAAGTAGCATTTGATGTCAACTTTAAACTTTACTCTTTATGTTCTTCAGTAGTATCATTAGGGATGACTCCTTCCCTATTGTGATGAATAAATAATTCATGACTTGGCTTCAATGTGTTGCAATATTGAAAGGGATTAGAATTACCTCCAATTGTGATCTCCTCACCTCTATGTGGAAATTTTATGCCTTGGTGATAAGTAGAAGGTACCGCTTGCATCTCCTAAATCCAAGGTCTTCCCAATAGGAGATTATAAGTTAATTTCATGTCGAGAACTCGACATATGGTATCTTTTTTGATAGGTCCTACTTGGATAGGTAAAATAATCATGCCTCTTGAAGACCTTTCTTCCTCATCATAATCCTTAATGGTGATTTTCTTTTTAGGGTCAATGGATGATTCGGATGTCCCTAAAGACTTGACAAGGTTTAAAGTACAAATATTGAGACTGGCTCCCCCATCAATATGAACTATCTTAACCCTATGCCTTTGGATTAACACTTTTATATGCAAGGGAAAATTTTGAGGGTGGGTTATAGACATGTTATCTTGTTCGGAGAATGAAAGGCAATGAGGAGCTATGAGATGTCCTACCATATTTTGAAACTTATCCTCCTCCAAGGTTATAGGAAAATTGGTTTCCAATAGGGATTTTTCCAATATTTTTTTGTGATTAGGAGATAGTTTCAACAACTCCAAAATAGAGATTTGTGCTGGAGTTCTATGCAATTGATCCACCAAACTATAAGGCTTTATTGAAGAAGATATTGGTTTAGCCAAAGTAGTTATTGAAGTAAGACCAAAGGTTTTAGGAGAACTTCCTTGTAGGGTAACTCTTGTTGCTTGCCCCCTAGTTACAACATTATAGGTCTCTTGCATAGGTTGTTCTTTGATTACCACAACATTGATAGTACTATCATGTATGGATAGGGAATTAATAGTATTGTCATAGCTATGGGCAAAGTTTACATTGTTGTTACCTCTTGATTTGTTGACATTGTTACCTCCATTGTTTGAGTTGGAAGATTCACCCTTTTCATGTTTGTAAAAAGGAGTTTTAAATGTTGTGTGATCTCCGTTGTTTTGAGGTCCTTCTACCTTAATCACATGATTGTCAATTAGGTCTTGCACTACGTGTCTCAAACGCATGCAATAATTTGTCTTATGTCCTTGATTTCTATGGTATTCACAATGACTAGACTCACTCCACCATGTAGGTTTGATTTTTGGTTCATATGGTTGAGCCCTAGGTAAGTCAATAAGCTTATTATCAATGAGGGTTCTTAATGCCTTCTCAAGGGGCTCACGCAAAGGTGTGAATGTTTTTTTAGGATTTGGTGTAAAGAAAGGCTTAGGCTTGTCAGCCCCTTGATTGTTCCCAAAGTTATTATTGTTATTGTTGTTGTTGAAAGGTACTTTGGTTTCTTGGGTCACATTATTAGCTTGAGCAAATCCTTTGGTAAGATTTAAAGGGATGGCCTTCAAATTATTAGCCTCTACAACTCCATCATTCACCACTCCTTTATTGTTATTCCTCATCCAAAACCAGTTATTGTTAGGAGTATTTCTATTTTGGTTGTTATTGGAGGTATTATTGTTATTATTTTTATAAAGATTAAGTTCTCCACTTTTGACCAATACCTCTTCCATGGTAACCCCATTCTCAATTAGGTCTGGGAATGACCTAGGAAATTGTAGTCTTAACCGGTAATTCATCTCGTTAGTCAAGCTATTAATAAAGATATCCATCTTCTCTTTTTCAGGTACACTTTGAGGGTATCTAAAAAATACCGCTCTCCATCGTTGTAAGAAAAGTAGGAATCCTTCTCCCTCTCATTGTTTAGTATTATATAAATTTATCATTGTAACCTCATGTTTGATATTGTAGGAATAATGAGTCACTAATTTGGAGGCCAACTCTTCGAAAGTTTGGATGTCGGAGGGTAACTTCAAAAACCAGTCCATGGCCATGCCTCCTAAACTTCTAGGAAACAACCTCATTAGATAAGTCATGTCATGCACGAATTCTAGGCTCAATGCACAAAATTCCCTTAGGTGATCTTGAGGATCATTTATTCCTTCAAACTTGTTGTATTTAGGAAAGATAGCATTAATTGGGAATGGAACCATAATTAAGGTGTTATCGAATGGAAAAGGACACAAAGATTTGATAGAAAAGGGTTTAGGAACCCCACTTTGTTTCATCATGTCCAATTGCATTTGGAAGAATTTGAATTGCTTGTTCATGATATCAATAGGATTAGCCTCAGCTTCTTTTTTTTAAGTTGATTGACATCATAGTCATGAGGGATTTTAAGACCCGTTTGTGCTAGGTCTAGGAAGTATTTTTCCTTGTCTTTTTCCAACACTTTCTCTATGAGCTTCATGAAGAAGGGACTTTGCATTGCTTCATTGACCTTTTCGTCGGTTGCTTGTTCATCATTAGGATCAATGTTTCCCCCATTGTTATTGTTATTGTTTAACCCTTGGTTTTTAGGGTCAACATTTCCTACTCCAAGATTATTGTTGTTGTTTAACCGTTGATTGTTAGGGTCAACATTTCCTCCTCCCTTTTTATTTTTGTTTAACCCTTGGTTGTTAGGGTCAACATTTCCTCCTCCAAGATTATTATTACTAACCCCACCACCTCAATTATTGTTCATATCTTTGTTAACATGGTTGATTTGATCAGGGACAATGTTGCCAAATAGAGAAGACATTGTTGGCTTTGTATCCTTTATAGGTTCTCGTAAGGGTCTTGAAGAGGTAGAGGTATCACTCAAAAAAGGACACTCCTGCCTTAGATAGGTTCTGTCAGGTTGCAGGGTAGACTTGATATAATGAGATCTAGTAAAATTTGGCATGAACATAAATCGTATAGAGATCTTAGGCTTTTCTCTCACTTAAATGATCAATCCTTGGATGATTTTGTGAAATGTCCAAAAATGGAGGATTATGATCAAATTGAACATACACAGAGGTAAAATCTCCAAAAGGGTATCCAAAAATGTAGTTATCTTATTTTCAAACATTCAGGAAATATCCACTATTTTCCATTCTTTGTTTCTAGGCGTCAGTTCTTGGTGTGTAGCCATGACTTTAATGTTGGTACGCATTGACTGGAATTCTTGTATGTGGCACTCAGCAATTAGTACGCGGTGTTTGCCTATTGATAGGAGTTTTTGAAATGTTTCCAGGTAGCACTTTCCAGTGGCTTACACGGTTTTTGATAGATGCCAGGATTCAATTCAGTTTTTCAAGTGTCACAAAAGTCTCTGTAGGTGTCACTTAATTGTTCATACATGACACTTAATAGATCAAAGTTGAATTTTTCAATTTTTTTGGGTTTTAAAAGTTTAAGTTTTTTATCAAATCTGTCAGAGAAGATTCTTGCTTGAAAATTAAATACAAACTCAACACACACATCAAATTTGCACCATGCCCCTAAAACAACACTAAAAGTGTATGTTGTCGGTAGTTTTCACAAGTATAAAACAAGAAAATCTTCCAAGAAATATACCTAGAGTCAAATTTGGCTTTTAACAATGGCTCTAAAAGGTAGGCTTACTATTTTAACAAGGTTTTAGTGAACACCTCCATTTTAAATCATGCCAAGTTCTTTTACCCCCTTGCAGGCTTCCCACACGCACAAAAGTATGATTTTGCGCAATCCCAGAGGACTACTCGAGGAAGTGAAGATGACTTGCACACAACTTAATCACTCTCCGATTAAGGTAAAGTGCATTTATTTATAGTGGGTCAGATAGTATCACGGCTAAAGTGATTGTCTCCCACTTTGGCTCATTCCCTCTCACTGCCTTCGTAAAGGAATTGTCGGGAGGCAGACCCTCTAAAGTTCTAATTGATCTAGCATATATAGAAAAACAAGAAATCAAACTTGGTTCAACAAGTTTGGGAGTTTGATTCACTTAGAAAGTGAAGATCATATCCCTATTGTCATTCCTTGTTCAAAACACCTCAAACACGCTTGTTCTTTTTCAACCCCTTGACAAGGGGGTTCTTAAAATTGAAGTGTTTGGTTAATTCCTTATCCCTTTCTTTCTACCAAGTTGAGCTCACACATTTGGATTTTTGATCCACTTCACAAAGTGGAGAGCATATGCCTAATTTTTGTTCAATTTGGACAATAATAGGGTTTTTCCTATTAAACTAGATTTAAAGAAAAGCCACAATTTAAGCAATGCAAGCTTGATATGAAAAATACCTCTTTTGTAGCTAGCAAAGGCTAGGTGCTTTTTTGAGGTTTTTTGATGTTTGTTTGCTTACTCACCTAGCGGAAATAGTTCCCACTCCGGCTCTACCAACAAGTTAGTCAACACAAAGAGAACAAAGTGAAGAAAAACTTGAAACTAAATTGACAAAATGCTCCTAAGTTTTTTTTGGTCAAATTTTGAAATACACAAGCTTAAAGAACTCAAAAACAAAAAATCAACTAAAGAGTAGGGAATTTTATTTTGTATGCAAAAAAAAATTTCATGTAGTGATCATAAAAATGTTCTTCTTCTTTCAAACTTTCTAGAAGATTAGAAGCACGAATTTTCTTAGAATGTTTAATTTGTGCTCTTACCTCTTTACTAGGCCTTGTAACTCTAAGTTCTGGTTTCTGGACTTTTAAATGTTGTGTCATCTACAAGGAACAAAAACATAGAGAGTTATAATAGAGAGAAAATCAAATTAAACTTGATATAAAGAAATAAATTCTATGCGGCATTTAACAGCTAATACGTAGCATTTAAGTGTTACTAAGTGGAATTTAAAACTTTAAAGCGAAATTGAAACTTTAACACGCGGCATTCAAAAATGCACAGGCGGTAAAATAAACTTCACAAGTGGCACAGAAAGTTTGAAATGTGGCCAAAGATTGATCACACGTGGCTGTTGAAAGTTCACAAGCGATTCTTTACAGCTCACAGGCGACACTTTACAGGCTTAGGCATCACACATTGTCTCATAAACGGTGAAAGAATTTAAGACAAAAATAGAGTAAGATCTTTAGGCATCACTTCACTGTACACAGGCATCATCAGATTCTTCATACACGGCATTTCACCTATTTTCTACAAAATGAATAAGAAAGTGAAGCAAAAATGGATAAAAATGATGGAAATGAGGCCTAAAGCCCCACAGTGGGCACCATTTGTGTGTGAATTAATACACCTTCATGGAATTTATTTATTTAACTATAATTCAATGGAAAAATAATGCAAATTAAACTAAAGAATTGTAATTATATCACTAAACATTCCATGGATCTCTAACTAGTATGTTAATAGAGCTCTCAGCCTTAATCTCTATTAATGGCAATCCTAGAATGAGAAATTGACAAACTAATGCCTAATTTAGCTCAATTCTCTCAAAGATGATATGAAAATGGAACTCAAATGCTCATGATATGCTCTCAAATATCACAATTTTCTCTAAAAAATGCTTAAGATATTGCTCAATTGCTCTCAAATTTGCTATAGTAATGATGCTATCCATTCAAATTTTCTAGGATTATTATTATGCTTAAAATGGCTTGTATTTATAGTAAATTCCCAAGGGTAGTGGGTAGAGTTACTTGATCATGATTTAGCCTTGGTTAGGTGAAAGGATTTGAGATGCTTTTAAATGGGGGGACAATTTAAATGGTTGTCTCAAAGGTTGAGACAAAGGGACAAATTTGAGTGATTGAGATTCAAAGTTGAAAATGAGTTATTGAGATTCAAGTTTAGGAGTGATCCATGTGCTTTGTGTTTTCAATTCCCATTGGTTCGTCAAATTCATGTTGAAGGATATTAGGATTTATTTAATTCAATCAATTAATTAAATTAGCCATGTAAGGGAATAGGTTCAATTTTATTTTTGATTTAAAACTATACAATTAATTGATTAAAATCAATTATATAATTTGATTGATCCCTTTTAGGCTGATATTTGATCATTTGATTTCATTATTAATTAATCCTTTGATTTTATTTTATTTTGTCTACTTTAATTGATAAATGTCCATTTGAATTGATTTTGATCCATTTTGATGAAAATTAGAGCATTTGGCTGAGATTCACAGATTTGGTTGATTCTAAGACACCTGCCTAGTTTTGGGTGTCTACAGTTAGGACCCACAAAGTCCAACTTCTAAAAATATATGTCTATTAGGATTTTACTAAGAAGGGAAATCCATAGGAATGTGCCCCCTTTAGGAATAACACTCTTTCCCAAACACATATGATATCCAAGTAATTAAAATAACTTCCTTCTATTGAATTTATAACTAATTTTGATTGTGTATTTGATTGATTTGTCACCCCACTTGATAATTTCATCCTCACCATCAATTGGCTAATTTTTTGAGAATTAAGTTCTACTACAAAACATTTATTTGAATCTATACTTTCTTCCTCTTTGGAGAAATCCTCCTTATTGGAGCCTTCATATTTTTACAGAATTTGAAGTGCCCGTGATAAGAAAATTCATTGTAGGACTCAAAAACACTCTTGTCAAAATTGTTTGAGTATCTTAATTTCTAGGGATATAATTTTTAACCTATTCATCATCATGAGAAATTTATTTTTATTCATGATCATTGTGACATAAATACACTTACTAATCCACATGCTCCCAAAATTATTATTGAAAGGGGAGTTTGTTGTTATTATTGTTGTTGTTGCAGAGATGAGGTTGCAAAGTTGTTGATGTTATTAATATTTTTGGTATGGTTCTCATTGATGGAAACATATTGGTTTGGTGTTTTTGGTTGGTTTTTCTGATATGTTTTAGCTATTGTGATTTGTTGGTCTAGAGGATGGTGCTCTGGATGATTGGTACTTTGAGTATAATGTTCCTGTGATACTTGTTGTTATGTTTATTTGCTAGTTGTAGTCCAAAATTATCTATTGTTCTACATATGGTGTTGACAAATTGGTTTTATAGTACTCATTGCTTCACCTTTAGATGTTTTAATTTTGAACATGTTTATGTGATCTGGAGGCATGGTTTCTAATTATTTAATTTGTTTTTGGGGCTCCATTTATTGGAGCATTTGGTTAACACATTTTTTGATCGAGGTAGTGCATGGCGTGGTCCACTTTTATTCCTCCCACCATGGAAATGTTTAGTCTAGGCCTATTTAAAATTATGGTTGTTTGGCTGACATGGTGATTTCATATTCTAATGATCTTGATATAAATAAGAGGATTATGGTTATGCATAGTGTGAGGAATGTTTATTGAAATTTTTTTCCATCATATATTGTGTAAGGTATGCAAAAGTAAAAAGTTTGGTTGTGAGCACGACATTTGTGCTATTGTTTCTAGTAACAGAGGTAGTGAGCCAATGGTTTCTACTAAGAGTTGTATTTCAATGCTGGATTTCCTTCTTTCTTATTTCTTAGGACAGTGATTCCACCCATAATGAGCATTCGATTTGTGAGCCACACATTTTAAAAATCACCTTAACTGGTATTTGTTTCATGAGAATTAGCTTCTATGTTGTTTTTCCCATCTTGGGTTTTCCACATAAAAATACGGTGTTCATTTTGTATGATTCATGAGTGGTCTTGTTCATGTTTCTATTGAATTTGGCTAACTGATTAAATATTTAATTAATTGGATCTAAATATATGAAATAGCTAAAAAAAATTATTCTATAGATGGTTTACTTACCCTCTAAGTTGTCTAGGACATTCAACAATTGATACCAGAGATTTAGTCCCTAGATCATGAGCTTAACCACTCAGGGAGATCAGATGATGCATAAATTAACTATTCCTACCTTTGATTAATATGAATATAGTTTCTAGAATGTAAAGATGAGAGGATATCTAATTTTCTTGAGTTACAAGAATTTGAAAGTTGTGGAGAACAAATATATCATTCCAACAAATCGACCTACTCCAAATGAGATAGATGCCTATGAAGAAAATGAAAGAGATGGTATGTTATTTTTAGTGATTTATCAAAAATTGAATTGGCAAAGGTTGTTTCTTTAGAAACTTCTTATAAAGTTTGGAAAATATTGAAAAGCATCTATGAATGAAATGATAGGGTTAAACTAGCTAAGATGTAAGTTGCTAAAGGAAAATATGAGAACCTACAAATGGAAGAAAGAAAAGATATAGCAAGCTAAAAGTTCAGAAAATTGATGAAATTGTAAATGAGATAAAAAATCATGGTAGCAATCTAGATGATAAGGATATGGTACAGAAACTTTTGAGGACTTTATCAAAAACCTACAATGACTAGATATTAGCAATTGAAGAAACTTATGATCTTGCAAAATTCACTAGAGAATAATTATTTGGCTCTCTAAGCACATTTGAGATGAGAAAGTTTGGAAAAGAAAAATCCATATCCAAAACTGCTTACAAAGTGACAATGGTTGATGAAGATCCAGATAATAAAAGTACAAATCAAGCATAAGAAATATTTGTGAGGTTGAAGAAAGGAACCGATAAGTATAAAGGTATCTTACCTCTTAATTTTTTGAGGTGTGTAAATGTTTTTCATTTTGCTACTCGATATCCAAAAAAAGAAACAAGACCAAAACAATAATTCAATAAGAAGGCCTACTATGTTAATAAAGATGCTAGTATCTCAAATGATGAATTAGAAGAAGGTGGTTTGTTTTTTGTTGAGAAAGTTGAATTTGTACCTGAAGTTAATAATGTGGCATCTCTAGAAAGTAATACTGATTTGATTATGTTAAAATTGTCTTACATGTTAGAAGAGATAAAGATGAATGGTTGATTGATAGTATTTTCTATAAGCATATGACTGGTGACAAAAGTAACTTTATAAAACTTGAAAATCATGATAGTCATTTTGTTAGATTTAGAGATAATCAGAATGTACAAATTTATGGAATAGGTTCTATTACTTTTGATGGAAAAAATAATCTTAACAATGTGTACTATGTGGAACAATTGCATCAAAATCTCTTAAGTGTTGGACAAATGTGAAAAATTGGTTGTAATATTTTCTTGTAGGATGATGAATGTGAACTCTGGAAGAATATGGAGCTATTATTAATACAGGAAAAATAAATAAAGGAAATAGGAATTTTTTGGATGTCACTTCAATTATTTGTAGAGAAGGACAAGTGGGAGAACAAACAAAATGAACTCTCAAAGGAAAAGAATAATCTTCTACCAGAATGTTAGATTTGATGCACATAGACTTATTTAATCCAATCAGAATAAGGAATTTACATAGTGAAAATTATTTTATGTTCTTAATTATCATGACTTGGATTACATTCTTAAGTGTTATGACCAAAGAAGAGAAGCACAACTAAGAGGGGAGGTTAAAAAGTTGTACTCACAGTTATTAAAAATTTAACAATTAAATCACTTATAGATCTGAAACATAAATATTAATGCAAGATCCACAAAACACAACTCACAACACCATATTTGTTCATGAGGAAACCTGGTTAAGGGAAAACCCCAGTGGAAGTCAAACCCACAAGATAGTTGCACTCTGCTAAAAGTACTGCCCGGTTAAGAGAAAATAAGAATAAGAAGAAAGAAATTACATTCATAGGCCCACTACCTAGAGCACACTACTCATAATAAAATGAGCTGGCCCTTAGTTGGGTTTATCGATCAACCACTGAACAAAATTAAAAAGGGTGGACAAAAGGTCTAATACAACTAAACTGACTTACAACATCTCCTATGCCAATACAGTTCCAATGAAGTACAATTTATTCCTTAGTTGTAGAATAAAAACATCTTTGTCTTCTCTATATACACCACATACTACACACACATTGAAATCACAAATGATTTCTCATATATACATATTACAATGAATAATCAACAAAAAGGTCAGCCAAGGTATATTCAAATAAATGATATGAATATTAAGCTCAAACGCCAAAGCCATCCAAATCGAGTCAGCCAAGACTTAGATAGGACCTAAAAAATAATCCTCGAACATGAAACAACATTGCCAAATCCATGCCACAAATTGAAAATTTGTTACTTTACCAAGTTGGCTAAGATCTAAATGAAGAAATACGAACACGCTTATCAAATCACCAAATGTCATCACCAAGAATCATCAACACAGTCATAAAATGATCCAATAAAACCAAAAAGAAGAAATAGAATCATCTCAAACATCCATAGCATCTCAACCTCAAAATATAGACTTGTCTCTTTATTGTTCATCATGAACACTAAACATTGAAATTTGTCACACCAAAAAGATAGCTTTCCAAACTCTAAATGATGAACAACTCTAGCTAAGGAAACAACATTAAGTTCCAAATCATTCACCAACTTATCTTCCACTGAATGAACCAAACCAATCTATATTGAAGAAAAAAATCAACCTCTAAAAACACCTTGAACAACATGAACACTAAAATACAGGCACCCAATAAATCAATCATAACTCATTCCAACTTTCATGTGAATCTTTGTAAGTTGACCAGAATCAAATATATACATATCTGAATCATCAAATATGATCATAGCACAAGATATACAACATATCATCTGAGTAACTAAAATTATCTCAACTAAACAAAACATACTGTCTGCAACAACATTAGTATGTTGAAATCAACGACAAAACATTAATTTCAGCACACATAGACAAGGTCTAATCAATAATCTCTGACATGCTCAATAATCTTCCAAAAATATTCCCCTTTGGCATTGATGACAACATATGAATTAAAAAAATTATCAATTCACAAAGATAATATATCCACATGATCACTCTAAATATCAGCTTCAAAAACTCTTAAAACAACATATTTTTCACACAATCTTCTCCCCCTTCGACATCAATGGAAAAGGATCAAAGCCATAAAAATAATTGAACTCGCCTTAAAAGGTTGTTGAAACTTTATAGTATCAAACCATAAGATCCTCAAGACTACTCCCCCCTATGGATTAGTCCCCAATTCATCAATCTAGAGAATAATATTCTGATCATGTTATGGATTAATTTCATCCTTAGCATCATATTCTCTAATCTAGAGGGGTCATTACCCCAAGCTTATCTCTGAGATATTCAAATATATCCTTTGGTAAAGGCTTTGTAAAGATATCAACAATTTGTTCCTTAGTAGATATATTATCCAATTTTACTTCCTTTTCATTGACTCTATCCCTCAAGAAATGATACTTAATAGAAATATATTGTCTTTAAATGTTGCACAAGATTCTTTACAATATTTATAGCACTTGAGCTATCACAGTAGATAACAATAGGTTCATCAATTTTTATCCTCAAATCCCTCAGTATTTTCTTCATCCAAACAACTTGAGTGAAATTAATAGCAACAACAACATACTCAAGCTTAATATTATATTGTGAAATACAATCCTGCTTCTTACTTGTCCAAGAGATCAGTCTCTTGCCCAAGAATAACGCACCACCACTTGTACTTTTCTAGTCATCAACATTTCCTTTTCAACTTGCATCTTTACTATGAATAAAGTGTAAAAGCATTGTCCTTATAGAACCACAAGCCATAGTCAACTATTCCCTTAAAGTATCTGAATATTATTTTAACAACAACAAAAACATGTGATTCTTTCGATTCTTCTTGAAATCCATCCATAATACAAACAATGTTCATTATATTAGGTCCAATATAAGTTAAGTATAACAATCCATTCATCATTGATTTGTATCTTATTTAATTTGTACAAGGGGATTCATCATCTTTATTCAATTTACAACCAGTATTCATAAGAGTTCCAACTGGTTTTTATATTCCATACCAAACCTTTTCAACAAATCTATGACATACTTGGAATCTATAATGAAAATTCCCTTATCCAACTATGTAACGTGCAATCCAAGAAAGAATTTTATTTCACCTATCATAGAAATCTCAAATTATTTTTGCATTTCATTAGTAAATTCTTTACTCAATTCATCTTCACCACTAAATATGATATCATCAACAAAAACTTCAACAATCAAGATATTATCATCAACTACGTTGAAATACAAATTAATGTTAGTTGTACCTTTATTGACTCCAATCTTTGTCAAGTGCATGTCCAATCTAGCATACCAATCTCTAGGGGCTTGCTTTAATCTGTAAAACATGAATTTTTCAATTTACAAACCATAGCTCCATCGGTTAGTTGAGATCCATCATGTTTTTCAATGTAAACATCTTCCTTTGACTCACCATTCAAAAATATTGACTTGACATCCATCTGATAAACTTTGAA
This sequence comes from Thuja plicata, assembly GCA_018584345.1. Lineage (NCBI taxonomy): Eukaryota > Viridiplantae > Streptophyta > Pinopsida > Cupressales > Cupressaceae > Thuja > Thuja plicata. The sequence goes on along the minus strand of MU223569.1, from coordinate 55,942 downwards.
GTTCCTATAAGATACATATGCAAGAAGTAATTTAACAACTTCAATTCTAGATACAAGGGAAAAGGTCTCTTTAAAATCAATACCTTTCATCTGTGAATACCCTTTTCATACCAGTCTAGCTTTGTTTTAAACCACATTTCCATCTTCAGACAACTTGTTCTGGAATACCCACTTAGTTCTGATCACATTCTTGTTCTCAGGTTTGGGAACATTAATCCAAGTCTTTTTCTTTTCAATCCGCTCAATTTCTACCCTCATAGAATTTATCCAACTCTCATCATTACAAGATGTTGTCACATCTTTAGGGTCAACTTCAGATAGAAAACATGTTTCATCTCTAGCAATTCTTCCTCTAGTTTGAACACCTCTATTGTTATCACCAATAATAGAATTTTTAAAATAATTAATATTTACATACCGTGGAGTTTTTGGAATAGGCTTTGTAGTAGACCCTTTGGTTTCAATGTCCTCCTCATTAGCTATCAAATCAACTTGTTCATTCAATGCATTCTGATCCTGATCTTGATTCTGAACTTCCACAATTATCTAATTGTTCTCTTCAGCTATGTCATAACCATAGGTTCTTTCTGATCTATGCACATTCTCATCAACTCTAACATTTGTACTTTCAACAATCTTCTTCTATCTATAGTTATAACATTTATATGCTTTTATCTTAGTATAATAACCAAAAAGGATTCCTTCATCACTCCTAGGATCAAACTTTCCAATGTCTTCATCTCTCTTGACATAGCATTTAATACCAAAAATTCTAATGTATTTCACTTTAGGAATATGACCATACCAAAATTCATAAGTATTCTTACTAGTTCATTTCTTTATCTGTTCAAGGTATAAACAATGATGCTCACGGCTTCTCTGTAGTAGATCTATGAAACATTTTCTTTAATCATCATAGTCCTATCTATGTCTAGAACAATTTTTTTCCTTCACTCTACAACACCATTATATTATGGGGTTTGTGGAGTATAAGTATTCCTCATGATCCCATGTTCTTTGCAATAAGCATAAAATTCAACAGATGTAAATTATCCTCCTCTATTTGGTCTTAGAAACTTCAATCTCTATCTAGACTTTTTTTCAACCATAATCTTGAATATCTGAAATTTTTGAAAAGCTTCTAATTTTTATCTCAAAAATGTAACCCATATCATCCTTGAATAGTCATCAATGAACAACATAAAATATATGTCACTATAGTATCTTCTTGACTTTGTAGGACCACACAAATCTATATGTACCAAAACTAGAAATCCATTTGAAGTATATGTCTTACTCTTAAAAGTGGATCTATAAGTTAACTTTCCCAATTGACATTCATTGTACAAATTGTTAGGCTTCATCAACTTAGGAAAATATTTTACAACATTAATTGTGATAAACTTCACCATATTATCAAAGTTTATATGACAAAATCTTCTACGTCACAACCAACTTTAATCAACCTTTGCAATAAGACATTTATTCTCAACAATTTTCAAATGAAATAAATTACCAGTAGTTTTTTTACCTGATGCAATCAACTTTCCATTGCTTCCAATGATTTTGCACACTCCTATGAATTCCAATTTGTATCCCTTTTCTAACAGCTATCCAATGCTCAACAAGTTATGGCTTAATCCTTCAACATAAAGAACATCATCAGTACTATTTACCATCAAGAGTAACAAATATGTTTCCCTTTATTAATAAAGGCATGTATTTAACAAACCCAACAACACCACCATCATAATCTTCATGCTTCAAAAACTAATTTTTATCATCATTCATATGATGTGAAAATCCATTATCAATGACTCATTCATCTCTTTTAACAACATGTGAAACCAATGATTTCTCTTCCTTAGGATTATCTTATTTAATAGAAACAAACACAATCTCTTCATCAATAGCACCAAATTCATCATCAGTCACACCTTCTTTAGTGACATAAAAACTTCTATGACCTTTAGGATGAAATTTCTTAGATCTGACCTTTTATTCCTTTGAGATTTTATTTGGACATCTAGATGCAATAGGACCAATCTTATTGCAAGAAAAACATTTCAAAGGTATCTTTCCTTCATACTTACCAAATCCTTTATGAAATCTTCTTGTAATTAAGGCTTCAAGTTCATCGATCTTCCTTTCCTCTTTTATGATCTCTTTCTATTCCTTAGCATAGTAGTTGTATTTTATCACTCTAGAAGAATTATCTCCCTGATCATGCTTGGTCACACTAGCTTTGAATGCAATCTCAACATTCAGAAGTTCCTTAGCGAGATAAGACATATAATAAGAAAATAGTCTACCCATTAGGGATTCTCTTGTAATGTCCTTCACAGTCATAACTTCTTCAATAGCTCCAATTTTCTCATTGTAACACATAGGAAATGGTCTCATAAATTTGCATGTGACTTCAGTATCTTCCAAGTTACCACCATCACATTTGATTGAACTAACCAGATCATTCACCCTCTGAATATAGGATGAGAGAGTTTCACTTTCACTCATCTTCATATCCTCATACTTTTCTTTCAACCCTTATAACTTAGCTTTCTTTACATAATTGTCACCTTCATAAATAGTTTCAAGTTTAGTCCATACCTCATGCAATTTACTCAAGCCATAGATGTAAGAATATTTTGTATATGAAAAGGCACTAACCAAAGCTTCCCTCACTAACATATTTTCCTTGAATTTATTCTTCTCATCAGTAGTAGCCTGAGTTAGATCGTTAGGAATAGAATAAGTTGACTCAATGATCTCCCAATATTTATCTCCCATGCATATCTATTAGAAATTAATCTTTGCTTCGTATTTTATATTTAAAATATATACCAAGGTCATGTCTCATATTTGAAATTCCTTTAATAAGGAAATTAGATATTCCTTCTTAAGAGGATTCCTAAACATGGCACACAACAAATGTGAATGTGGCACTCATAGAGTATGGGAGTTACATGCGAACTCCTCCACTCATCTCTACTTAAGAGATGGTTCTCACACACTACTTAGGGTTCTAGGGTGTTCTCACATGGTTCTAAGTTGTTTCTCACAAGTTGGATTTCTTCTCTCTTCTCTCATTCTCATTCTTGCAATATTGTAATGAGCTCTCTCTCTCTCTCTCTCTCTCTCTCTCTCTCTCTCTCTCTCTCTCTCTCTCTCTCTCTCTCTCTCTCTCTCTCTCTTGCCTCATTTATATTTTATGCACAAGGGGTTTTTCCTTAGTTTTCTCCTTTCAAAAACATTGTCTTGGTGTTGATCTTGAGCTTCTTGGTGTTTTTTGGTGAAATATCGTGAATCGCCTTCTTTCACTTGGTTATGGTAAAATTCTTCTTCTTGCAACTCTCTCTTGGATTCTTTCATGTTTCCTAATCTCTTTTTTTTTTCTTAATATTTCTAACATGGTATCAGAGCTACTAATCCTTGTTTGAGTGTTTGCAGGATTTCTCGATCTAACTTTTGTTGCAGATTTTTTCAAAATTGGGTTTGGCTAGTTCACCGTCAAACCCAGTTTTTTTTGTCAACCTAGTTTTTTTTTTTCTGATTTTCCCCTCTGTCGGGAAACCATGGGGGAAGAATTAAGTCTTGCATGTTCTTATCTTTATCTTTAAATCAATATTCATATATGATTTCTAACTATTTTCATATGCAGGTTTATTCTATATTTATAGGTTTATATTGTGTCTAATCTGCAGGATCATTGTTCTATCTCTATTTACACATCTTTTATATATATATCTCTATTTTTATTTTATTTTTCATATTTCTCTATCATTTTGGTGCAGGTTTTATATATCTTGCAATTTAAATCTTAGTTTATCTGTTGTTTAAAGTTTTTATCCTCATTTTTCTACAGGCATATATCTGTTATTTTTCATCACTTCTGGCAATCCTCTCTCACTTTTTTTCAGATTGTGTATTCTTTTCCCTTCCATTTTTTTTGTTGTTTTCGTATCTACCATAATCTTCTCTCTTGCTACATTTTTCATGTACCTTAACTTTATTCCTTCCTTCATCCTTACCTTGCACAGGATTGGCGTTGTTTCTCCTTTCTCCTTGGCGCAGGATTGGCATTGTTTTTCATTCATCCTTACCTTCCGCAGGATTTACAAGGAGGCTATCACTCCTTATCCCTTCCCTACGCAGCCTTGCTCAGGCAACAACCTTAGTTTCCCCCCTCCTTGCTGGCTATCAACTCCCTCTGCCTCTGCACTTTTTTCTGTCTCAGTACAGCTTTCTATATTGTATTTTATCTTTCATGTTAGCACAACCTTGGTCTTTCACTGTGCAACATTTCCTTGAGAATTTAGTGCTCTTTGTTGTCTTTCTCTGTCATTATCTCAGCTTAGTGCATTTTTTTTCTTAGTCCATTGCAAGCACTATTCTTATTCATGTTCCTTTATTCCATTCTTTAAAAATAGGTGCAGATTATCATATTTACTCTTTTCTAGTATTGGCAGGTTTATTATAGCTCTAATTTTAGTGATTTCCATTACGTTTAGATTCCATTTGTATGTCTTATGCATGTAAGATCTAACGTTTTCTTTTTTCTAGCATGGAATTATAATTATCATTGTCTTCTGGCAATATCTTTTCATTTCAAATGTTTGGTTGTATATATTCACTTGCAATTTTTTCTAACATTTTTTAAACACATTGCAGGTTATGTTTTAGTTTTATCATTTTTTTGTAGGCGAATCATCATTCTTATAGTTGCAGATTTTTTATTACCTGTTTCTCATGCAGGATTATCATTGTTTTTTATAACACTACATGATTTTCTATTATTTGTTCTTATTTAATAACTTATTTTTGTTTATCATATTTTAAAAAATTTAAACTTTATAATAAAAAAATTTATCAAAAAAGTTTAAACTGTAATACATTTTTTCCTACTTACTATCTTTTTATATCGGTTTAATCCCGTATTCATTTTGGCATTATAAACTTAATTCAATTTCTAACTCGTTATTTCATTTCTATAAAAATTTGTTCCATCAATTTAACAAAAAATTTAATTTTTTTAAAATATTTAATAATTATTGCTATATCGTGTTTACTATTCAGTTTAAACTGGTTTTTTAGATTCATTATTATATTATTCAACTTGTATTTAAGTTTATAATTATTCATTATATAAACATTAATTCCAGAAGTTAAATTAAAAACTTCCAATTACTATGCTTGGAAGACTCATATTATGTTTATCTTTCATTTTTGTCATATACTTGATATTGCAACTAGCGTGGCTTATGTTCCCACAACTACTGCTTCTAATGCAAACATTGATGCTTGGAATGAGAAAAATGATGAGGATTTAGGCCTTAAAGGAATTTCTTTACATCCTGATTTATATGTATAAATTGCCCATTGTACTAAAGCTCATGCGGCATGGACGATTCTGAAAAACACTTTCGACAGTACGAATGAATCTCAAAAAATTCAACTCCAAGATCAATTGGAGGATCTCAGGTATATGGATTTTGAAACCATGGATGAGGTTTTACTTAAATTTTATTCGTTTCGAAGTCAATTAACTAGTTTAGGAGTTACTTTATCTGAAATTCAGCTAATTCATATCATTCTAAAAAATGTCTTCCTAGACGATTTCAACAATTTATCACTAATATTCATTCTTAATTAGCTCTTCCTATGATAGAATCTCAATTAACTTATGCTATCTTTCAACAAATTTTACGTCAAGAAGAGGCTAAGTTAATTCAATTTGGCACACTTAAAACTAATGAACATGCTTTCATGTCTAGATCACGTAATAATAGATCAAGTTATAATAATCATCCTAAAGGTTATACTAATAATAATAAGCATCCCCATTGAAAATATTGTGGAAAGATGGTCATGTGATCACTACTTGTTTTAAGAAACTCAAACATGAGAAGTCATCTACTCCTAAATCTCATAATAATAACACTTGTCATGCTTTTACTATTCGGTATGGGATGTCTACTTCTCACTATAATGATACTACTATTTGGGATGAACCATATGATGATGGCTACTCTTGGAATAACCCTCTTGATTACTATCTTCCTACTCAAAGTGATTATATGCTCTCTCCTTATGATGCAATGCAATTTGATGATTCTTGCTCTCATGTTGATGATATTCTTGAACAAGAAGAGGAAATTATCTCTAACTTTCTTAATGTTACTTTGCAAGATATGTTTCTCAATCAAGATGAAATTCATGATGATAGTACTAATCCAATGATTTTTGTGGAGGATAATGATAATAATGGCATTTCTTATACTAGCTCTACTCTTGATTCTTCATATTATGATGAATACATTACAAATTTGTTTTATGCAATGGAAGATTGCATTTTTTATTCTATAACTGATAATTCGCAATATGATTTTACTTTCCAAAGTGTTAGTGATCCATCACTAGGAGATCACAATGATGGGAGCTCTACTAGTGGTTCTTGCCTTATTGGAGGCTCAGGTGTTGATCGTGCTCCACCTCTATTTTCTATTGGAAATGAATATACAAAATGCATAAATGCATCTCAAGAATCTCAATGGTCACTTGAAGATTTAGGCCCCCCTCCGCAAGAAACTACAACTTTCAATTTTCAAAGTGCAATCCACTTAGAAAACATTATTATATACCATTCAAGATTCACTATTCTAGTTGAAGAAATGCATGATGATCAAGCTGTCAATAATCTACTGAAGACTCTTTCAAAAGAAACATCTCAAAATCATTGTAAATATTTGGGTGTGATACCTATTGATCTCATCTCCCCAAGTAAATATTAAAGGGGGATGTTAGAAATTAATCTTTGCTTGGTATTTTATATTTAAAATATATACCAAGGTCATGTCTCATATCTGTAATTCCTTTAATAAGGAAATTAGATATTCCTCCTTAAGAGGATTCCTACACATGGCACACACCAAATGTGAATGTGGCGCTCATAGAGTATGGGAGTTACATGCAAACTCCTCCACTCATCTCTACTTAAGAGATGGTTCTCACACACTTCTTAGGGTTCTATGGTGTTCTCACATGGTTCTAAGTTGTTTCTCACAAGTTGGATTTCTTCTCTCTTCTCTCATTCTTATTCTTGCAATCTTATAATGAGCTCTCTCTCTCTCTCTCTCTCTCTCTCTCTCTCATATTTTATGGACAAGGTTTTTTCTCTTAGTTTTTCCCTTACAAAAACATTGTCTTGGTCTTTATCTTGAGCTTCTTGGTGTTTTTTGGTGAAAGTTCTTGAACCACCTTCTTTCACTTGGTTATGGTAAAATTCTTCTTCTTGCAACTCTCTCTTAGATTCTTTCCTGTTTCCTAATCTCTATTTGTTTTCTTAATATTTCTAACAATATTAGATAAATAGTCATTTTATCCTTCCATATCAGGTAGTTGGTTCCATCAAAATTCAGACTCTCTTTCCTAATGCTTTTCATCTCGGATCTCCTTCAAGCGTTTAAGCTCTTGCAAAATACTTAGCTCTGATACTAGTTGTTAGGACCAAAGAAGACAAGAAAAAATGAGAGGGGGGCAGTGAATCAATTTTACCCAGAGTTATTAAAATTTTAATAATTGAATCACTTAGAGATCTAAAAGATAAATAGTAATGAAATATCCACAAAATATAACTCACAACACCACATGTGTTCATGAGGAAACCAATAAAAGGGAAAACCCTGGTGGGAGTCAAACCCATAAGATAGATGTACTTTGCTAAACTAATTCCTAGTTAAGAGAAAATAAGAGAAAGACGAATGAAATTGCATTCACAGGCCCACTGCTTAGAGTACACTCCTCAAAATACAACAATCTGGCCCTCATTCGGGTTCACCATCAATCACTGATAATAATTATAAAGGGTGGAAAAAATATTCAATAGAACCAAACTGACTTACAAAATCTCCTATGCCAATATAGTTCCAATGAAGTACAATTTTTGCCTCAGTTATAGTATATAAACATTTTTTTCTTCTCTATCTACACCACATACTACACACATTGTAATCACAAATTATTGCCCATTTATACATATTACAATGAATAATCAATAACATGGTCAACCAAGACCTATACTAATAAATGATATGAATATCAAGATCAAACACCAAAGAAATCCAAACTAACTCATCTAGGACTTAGATAGGACCCAAAACATCATCCTCGAACAAGAAAAAAACATCGCCAAATCCATTCCATGAATTTCAACACGTTACTTCACCATGTCGGCTAAGACCTAAATAAAGAAACATCAACACGCTCACCAAGTCACCAAATATGATCACCAAGAATCATCAACATGATCATAACATGATCCAAGAACACCACCAAGCAGAAATAGAAGCATATCGAACATCCATAGCATCTCAACCTTGAAATCTTGACTCATCTATGTACTATTCATCATGAACACTGAACACTAAACTCTGTCACACCAAAAATATATCTTGTCAAAATATGAATCATGATCAACACTAGTTGAGGAAACAAAACTAAGTTCCAAAGCATTCACCAACTTCACATCCCTTGAATCAACCAAACCGATCTATACCGAAGAAAAAACTCAACTTCTAAAAACATCCTGAACAGAAGGAACACTGAAATACTGGCACCTAATAAATCAATCATAACTCACTCCAAATGTCATGTGAAGCTCTGTAAGTAGACCAAAATCAACTAAAGACGTATATGAATCATCAAATATGATCGCATCACAATATCTACAACATATCACCTGAACAACTTAAACAAAACATGTTATTTGCAACAACAATAGTATGTTGACATCAATGAAAAAACATTAATGTCAACACACATCGACAGGGTCTAATCAACAATCTCTAACATGCTTGAAACAATATTCCAACATTAATATGTGAGATATCCAAAGGTAGAGTTTAAAATAGAAATATAAAATGCTCAATATTTGATAGAGAAAAAGAGTTTGTTAATAATGAATTTAACATCTTTAGTGAGATATATTGATTTAGGAGACAATTGTTTACACCTAGGACACCACAGAAGAATGGTTTTATGAAGAGAAGGAATTAGATACATGAGGTAGTAAGGACTATTATCAAATAAGTAAACCTACCTAAATGTTATTGTAAAGAATCTATACACACTACTATACATAATCCCAATAGAATTCTACTCCAGAAGAAAAGATTAAGAAGCAAAGAAAACCGGTGTAATGAAAAGAGATTTAATAAAACTACTGAAAGCCCTTGTGAAAACCTTTCAAATGACTCTTGCATACAAGAGGGATATGAGTCTAATGATTCTATAGCTAGAAAAGATGAATAGATGAACAAAGAAGAGGATAAATAGAAGAGTCTCTCAGAAGATTGGATCACTGGAGATAAAGAAATCATTACTAGAAGAAAAGTAGTGGAAAAGAAAGTTCTACTCCCTGATACTAAACCTAATATAGTTGAAGAAGCTCACAATGATCAAAGTTGGATAAAGGCAATAAAATAAGAATTGGATTAGATTGGGAGAAATAAGACTTAGGAACTTATTCCTAGACTGAAGAATAATATCATTGAAATTAAGTGGGTGTTCTAGAATAAAATACATGAGGATGGACAAATTATGAATAAAAAGGATAGACTAGTCTGTAAAGGGAAGATTCAGTGGAAGAGCATTATTTTTTTCGAATGGAAGCTAATAGGATATTATTTGCATTTATAGCCTTACAAAATTTCAAAGTCTGTCAAATGGATGTCGATTCATAATTTTTTTATGAAGAACTAAAATAAGAAGTTTACATTGAACAACTATCTAAGGAATTAAGTTGTCAAATGATCTAAATATTGTCTGTATATTGAAGAAATCATTGTATGGATTACAACAAGGTCCTAGAGCTTGGTATGGATGTTATAAGTATGATTCTCATTGCACTAAAAGATTGACCTATCAATGCACGATACAACTACTAGACTTATAGATTCTATAGGAGGCAATTAAGCCATGTCACAAACCTGAGTGTTGCGCTACACAAAACAAGGAGACCAAGGGCACACAGCTTGAAAAATCTCCTCTCTAGTGAAATTGAGGGGTTTGAACCTATGATCAAGCTCTGATACCACTTATTATAAGTGTGATTGTCGTTGACCAAAAGATTGACCTATCAATGCCTGATACAACCACTAGACTTAAATAGAATCCACAGGAGGCTATTAAGCCATGTCACAAACCCGAGCACTACATTGCACAAGACAAGGAGACCAAGGATGCACACCTTGCAACAATGGAAGACTGGATAAGTACTTAATAGGTCAAAAAATCAGAAAGGATTTGTTGACAACAAATATTTATTTCAAAATTGAATCAAGAAAGCTCTTAGTGGTTATGAATTATGAGGATGACCTAATCTTTAGAGGAAATGATGACATGTCCATGAAATTTGGTGATGAGATGCAGAATGAATTCAAAATGTCCATGATTCTGGTGAATTACATTTCTTTCTTGGATTGCAAGTGAATCAGTACTCTGAAGGCATTTTTATTTCTCAGATAAAGTATATCAAAGAATTGTTGAGAAAGTATGGATTTTAAAATTCCAAACCAGTGGGTACTCCTTTGTGTACTGGATGAAATTTTACTAGAATGGATAATTCCTCCAAGGTGAATGCAATAAATTATAAATAAAATATTAAAGAACTATTATATCTGACTAATACTAGACCAAATATCATGTATGTAGTTTTTTTGATAACTATATTTAAGAAGGAACCAAGAGAATCACATGTTGTTGTTAAGAGGATCTTCAAATATTTAAAAGGGATAGAAGGTTTTGGATTGTGATACCCCAGATGATCATATTTTACCTTAACTGCCTATGCTACTATAGATTGGGTCAAAATAATTGATGACAGAAAGAGTACTATTGGTGTCCAGCATTTTTTCTTGGCTCTCGGTTAGTTGCTTGGTCATGTAAGTAGGAAATTCTATCTTTGTTTTTTGCAGAAGCTTAATATTTTACAGTTGCACCATGTTAGACATAGGTTCTCTAGATGAAATAGATCTTAAAGGATATGGGAATAGTGGTTGATGAACTAATCTCAATTATTTATGATGACATAAACACAATAAATATTTCTAAAAATCTAGCATGCCATCCTATAATTCAAAATATACTCTAATCTAGTATCATTTCTTGAGGGAAAAGGTGTTAGAAAATGAGGTAGAGCTTGTGTATGCACCCATGACAAAACATATTGCAATTTTTTTTACAAAAGCCTTTGGAAAAGATACTTTTGATTATCTCGGGGATAGGTTGGGGGTACTACTCCTTCCTAGTTAAAATTGAGTATCTTCGCATGACATTAGTCCAAGAAATTTATTCCACATTCTTTGAATAGACTAATATATGGGGGTTCCTCTCAGGGGAGTAGAGTGTGTGATTGCCCGCATTTTTCTTTGATGTCAAAGGGGGGAGAGAATGATAATGATGTGATATATGGTGAGATAATTAGTGAGATGATTGTGTTTATCATTGATGGTTGTTGCCATCAATGAAAAAGGGGCAGATTGTTAAAAGGGGGAATTTTTTTGTTATTGTTATTTCTATTGCATAGAGATGAGGCTACAGAGTTGTTGATGTTGTTATTTTTATTGGTATGGTTTTCATTTGATGGAAACATACTAGTTTGGTGTTTTTTGTTGGTACTTCTAACTTGTTTCAGCTATGTGGATTTTCTAGTCCAGAGGATGGTGCTCTGGATGGTTTGTGCTCTAAAAAATTTATTTTGGTGTTGTTTGTAGTTATGTTTCTTTATTGGTTGTAGTCCAAAATTATTATTTGTTCTGGACATGGTGTTGACAGATTGATTTTATGTTACTCGTTGCTTTATCTTCTGATGTTTTCATTTGGAATGTGTTGATGTGGTCTAGAGGTATGGCTGCTAATTATGTCATTTCTTTTTTAAGGATCCAATTACAATGGAATTTGGTTAATGTGTTACTTGATTGAGGTAGTGTGTGGTGTGGTCCACTTTTTATTCCTCGCCACCACAGGAATTTTTAGTCTAAACCTATTTCAAATTATGGTTTTTTTATGACTTGGTATTTTTATAGTCTAACGATCAATATAAATAAGAGGATGGTGATGATGGATTGTGTCAAGAATATTGATTGAAAAATAGATCCATCAGATATTGTGTAAGGTTATGTGAAAGTGTGAAGAGAAAGTGTGAAGTAGAGCATGTGTGTTGTTGTTGTTAGTTATCAGAAGCAGTGGGACAAGGGTTTATACTAGGAGTTGTATTTCAGTGGTGGATTTCCTTCTTCTTTCTTATTTATTAGGGTAATGAGCCCTTGTGGGAAATGAGCTTGGCAGTGAGCCACCCTTTGTATAAATCACCTTAACTGGTGTTTTTTATGAGAATTATCTCCTCCATGTTTTTTCCCATCTTGATTTTCCCATGTAGAAATATGGTGTTTACTGTGTATGATTAATGAGTGTGCTTGTCCATGTTTATATCTAATTTGGTTGGTTTATTAAATATATAATTAATTGGATCTGAATTTTTGAGATAACTGAAAAAATTTAATCTACAACCTATTCACCCCCCTCCCCCTCAGTTGTTTGGGTAATTCAACAATTGATTCAAATAAATTTTGGATGTCCTTAATTGGTGGGTTCTGGGAAGGTTTTCTTATTTGCACATTGTTGAATATGCCTATAAGGCCCACTTTGAAAATTAATGAGAATTAATATCTTTAAACCCATTGATTTTTATGCAAAATTAATTTTTTAATCCTGCTTATTTGTCATAAATCAATTTCCATGTACATTTTCAACTTTTCAAATTAGATTTGATAGGTTTTATAGGCACCAATTTTTAGGGTTTTGAAAAAGTCTATTGTTTGCACAATGTCTAGTTTGCTAGAGTTTCCCTCTAGATGCTAATTGATATTTAAAATCCAAGGGTTCATCAAGAGAAATGGATTAGTTCCTATTATTCTCCTCATATTTGTATAATCTCTTTCTTAATTGCAAAACCTAAGATTTAATTTGGTTTTTTTCCTTAGAAAAAAACAAAATTTAGTATTGTTTGATGCCTAAATGTTCCTAAAGGTTCCTGTTATACACTGAATTTGCACCTCTGATCTCAAGCTCTCTTGGTCTTGATAATCCAGTATAACAAGGGAGTCATATCAAGGTTGTGGGACCTCTGCTAACCGAGATGAGACCTCCAGATTCTAGGCTGGTTCCTCTTGGATAATCACCTTAGCTTGCTCTTAAACAGGAAAGTAAACTTGAGGGGAAAAGGGTTAGAAGGATTGCATGGAAAGGGAAATAACTAAAAAGCAAACTACCTACTAGGTGATGCACCGAATTTGACATGAAAACATAACATACATAGGATAAAGCCCTGGGTCAACTTAACTGAATTGGAGGTAAAACACAAATCTCTTGTATAGGTATGCATTAATATTTCATAACAAGGTCATGATTAAACCAGTTAAGAGGAAAGACTTCACAGTTAACAGCTCAAACTAAGACACGAGTTACAACCTCCAAGAAAACATACTCTTCTGCAAGTAGATGCTACGAAGGGACATGATTAAAAGGAAATAAAATCATTCACAATTAACCCATCAACCATCTACAACGCATACAAACAAGCAGAAAAGAGACAAGGTTGACACAATTCAATAAATTGGTTCCAAGAACTTCAAGCTCTGTATATTATTTCTCACAATGAGTTACAGACTTATGCACAAAAATACACCAAGGACAGAAAAAATGTCACAAAGCATGCCTCCTTGCATAATCAAAACTGCTTACAAACGAGTCCTCAACTTGTACTTATACAACTTAGCCAACTGCATTTTTTAGAGAAATAACTTCTTGATCAGATTTTGGCCTGTCCAGCCACCACTTAGCCCTTCAAAATTTTACAAAATACCACTTGGTGACCCAAAAGTCATACCCAGGAAATATCAACATAAATGCCCCTTCACAGAAGCAGTCCTATCCCTCTAGAAGAGTCACAAAATTCTCTGAATTGCAATAACTTTTATGCAGCCCCAAAATGCATCCTCTGACCTTTTCAAAGCTGATCTTTCATCTGTAAAATATCCGATTTCCAGCGTCTGAGAAAATATCTAATCTTTTTGTCTCTAAAAAAATCTGATCTTTTCCCTTGTTTACATTTTAAATTCTATGAAAATCGCAGACTTATACATATCTTTACCTAGAAATCAGCAGAAAATGGCAAATAGCACCCTCTCATTCATTCTGCAAATCATACCTCTTATTCTTGACTGCCTTATTTTTCAGCCTCTGCGAGTGAGCAATGCCTTCTGTTTAATCCTCCTTTCATGTCTGTCGCATACTCGCAGTCCCTTCTGCTTTGCTCTTGTCCTATGCGCGAGTGAGCGACGCTGTCTTTTCTTTCCTCAGTCGCAAGCACGTGAACTGTATTCTGATCTTTCCTGAGTCTCGGCGACTGGGCGCCAATGCATTTTACTTTCCATCTACTCCCTCATCGCATAGTCGCAGGCTGCGTTAAACTGACTTTTTATTCTCAGTGACTGAGCGACATTCCTTTTCTTCATTGCACATCCTGTTCGGTCGCGCACTTGCAAGCTTTAAAATTTTGCCTTACCCTTTAATACGAGCGCGCGACGAGCCTCATTTTTCTATAGTCGCTCACCCGCGAGCTATCCTCCTTTTATCTTCACTGATCAGCGAGTGAGCGACGAGGCCTTTCTTTCCTCGGTCGCAAGATCGTGAGCCCTTTTATATTCATCAAATTTGATCAGCGACCGAGCGACACCTTCTTTCCTTTACTTGTCGCATACTCGCGAGCTGATCTCCCTTTCTCCATTTCTGACCGATGACCGAGCGACTAGCTGAACAATTCTTTTGGTTGCATGGTCGCAGACCTTTATAGCCTTTGAAAAATTCCTACGCGACTGAGCGACGCATCCCATCTTTAGCTCGTCGCACACTCGTGAACTAGGAACCTGACCTGCAAAAGACATCGTGACTGCGCGATTATCATTGAAACACTGAACCCGCTCACTCGCGGACAAACGAAGAACAGACAGAAAATGATCGTGATTGTGCGATGATCATTATTATAGCTTCATCGTGCACTCGCACAACTTAAAGACTTTGATTTAAACTTCATCGCGATTGCGCGACTTTCTTCCAAAATAGCTCATTGCCAACTCGTGGACGGATCAAACCTACTCAAAAATAGCTCGCGATTACGCGATGACATGATTATAGCTCATCGTGCACTCGCACAACCTAAAGACTTTGATTTAAATATATCGCGATTGCACGATGAGACAAAAGCATGAATTCAAAAGGGTTTGACCTCTTCTTTGGCGCAGCAAAATAGGATTTAAAATCAGAAAGCCCGGGAAAGAGCAGAAACCAAGAAATTTAGAGAATGAGTATGAATGTGATCCAACAGGACTGAGAATTTTACCCTACTCCATTCAAAACATAGTAAATCCACCCGATTGATCTTGGTACCAAAAATCGGTAAACAGACACTTTTAGGAGGGATAAAGGGATTAGATGGTCACACAGGGCAGACCAGGCCAAATTGCATAGGATGGAAAATTTGGGCAACATTTTGGCGACTTCTGCGGGATGTCAGCCTGCTAGACATGAAAACCAGTAGCCTATTGACATCAAACTATCCATTGGGCATGGAGTCATTTCTTGAGCACAAAACTTGACAGGGCAAAACTGTGCATGTGCATTTCTTGGAAAACATGGAAACTACACTAGAAAGCAGGGAAAGGAAAAAACAGGGAACTGCTTACAAGAAAACAAGGACATACAGAGAGGGATTAACCTCAAAGCAAGGCTTCAAGTGGAAACCATTCACTGAGATTGGTAGGGCATCTCCATTAAGAGTTGAAAGTTGGAAAGTGTTAGATCCTCTGCACTCTGTTATAACAAATG
>MU223569.1:12664-39903 GCA_018584345.1 Thuja plicata | reverse complement strand
ACATGATTAAAAGGAAATAAAATCATTCACAATTAACCCATCAACCATCTACAACGCATACAAACAAGAAGAAAAGAGACAAGGCTGACACAATTCAATAAATTGGTTCCAAGAACTTCAAGCTCTGTATATTATTTCTCACAATGAGTTACAGAATTATGCACAAAAATACACCAAGGACAGAAAAAATGTCACAAAGCATGCCTCCTTGCGTAATCAGAACTGCTTACAAAAAATTCCTCAACTCGTACTTATACAACTTAACCAACTGCATTTTTTAGAGCAATAACTTCTTGATTGGATTTTGGCCTGTCCAGCCACCGCTTAGCCCTTCAAAAGTTTACAAAATACCACTTGGTGACCCAAAATTCATACCCAGGAAATATCAACATAAATGCCCCTTCACAGAAGCAGTCCTATCCCTTTAGAAGAGTCACAAAAGTCTCTAAATTGCAATAACTTTTCTGCAGCCCCAAAATGCATCCTCTGACCTTTTCAAAGCTGATCTTTCATCTATAAAATTTCTGATTTCCAGCATCCGAGAAAATATCTAATCTATCTGTCTCTGAAAAAATCTAATCTTTTCCTTTGTTTACATTTTAAATTCTATGAAAATCGCAGACTTATACATATATTTACCCAGAAATCAGCAGAAAATGGAAAATAGCACCCTCTCATTCATTTTGCAAATCATACCTCTTACTCTTGACTGCCTTATTTTTTAGCCTCTGCGAGTGATCAATGCCTTCTGTTTAATCCTCCTTTCATGTCTGTCGCATACTCACAGTCCCTTCTGCTTTGCTCTTGTCCTGTGCATGAGTGAGCGACGCTATCTTTTCTTTCCTCAGTCGCAAGCACGCAAACTGTATTCTGATCTTTCCTGAGTCTCGGCGACTGGGCGCCAATGCATTTTACTTTCCATCTACTCCCTCATCGCATAGTCGCAGGCTGCGTTAAACTGACTTTTTATTCTCAGCAACTGAGCGACATTCCTTTTCTTCATTGCACATCCTGTTCGGTCGCGCACTCGCAAGCTTTAAAATTTTGCCTTACCCTTTAATACGAGCGCGCAACGAGCCTCCTTTTTCTACAGTCACTCACCCGCGAGCTATCCTCCTTTTATCTTCACTGATCAGCAAGTGACCGATGAGGCCTTTCTTTCCTCAGTCGCAAGATCGCGAGCCCTTTTATATTCATTAAATTTGATCAGTGACCGAGTGACACCTTCTTTCCTTTGCTCATCGCATACTCGTGAGCTGATCTCCCTTTCTCCATTTCTGACCGGCGACCGAGCGACTAGCTGAATAATTCTTTTGGTCGCACGGTCGCAGACCTTTATAGCCTTTGAAAAATGCCTACATGACTGAGCGACGCATCCCATCTTTAGCTCGTCGCACACTTGTGAACTAGGAACCTGACCTGCAAAAGACATCGCGACTGCGCAATTATCATTGAAACACCAAACCCGCTCACTCGCGGATAGACCAAGAACAGACAGAAAGTGATCGCGATTATGTGATGATCATTATTATAGCTTCATCGTGCACTCGCGCAACTTAAAGACTTTGATTTAAACTTCATCGCGATTGTGCGACTTTCTTCCAAAATAGATCGTCGCCAACTCACGGACGGATCAGACCTACTCAAAAACAGCTCGTGATTGCGCGATGACATGATTATAGCTTGTCGCGCACTCGCGCAACCTAAAGACTTTGATTTAAATAGATCGCGATTGCGCGATGAGACAAAAGCATGACTTCAAAAGGGTTTGACCTCTTCTTTGGCGCGGCAAAATAGGATTTAAAATTAGAAATCCCGGGAAAGAGCAGAAACCAAGAAGTTCAGAGAATGAGTATGAATGTGATCTAATAGAACTGAGAATTTTACCCTACTCCATTCAAAACATAGTAAATCCACCCGATTGATCTTGGTACCAAAAATTGGTAAACAGACACTTTTAGGAGGGATAAAGGGATTAGACGGTCACACAGGGCAGACCAGGCCAAATTGCATAGGATGGAAAATTTGGGCAACAGTTCCAAAGAGGTCATCTTTGACCTTTTTGCAAAGGAATAGTATTTTTGCAAAGCCCTTTCTCACACATGCTCATTATACCTATATGACTACACACGCCCAGTGACAATTTCTCAAAGTTTGGTATGGTATTTTTTCAAGGCATTGCATTTGTGAGGTTTAGATTAGTTTTGACATGTTCAATATGCTAAAGTACCCAAATGCCCCACTTTGGGCATTGAAATCGTAAAAATCTGATAATTTCATGTTAATTTGCTTGGTGATCTTCTTTCCATGTTAGAATGCTACATGTCTATCACTTTTTGCGGCTCCGAGAGAATGGTTGGTCAATTTTCCAGGGAAATTTTGGAAGCCACAGGGCATGTTTCGATCACAAGGAAAAAGTTTCAAAGGAAAAGTTTTATTGGGAACTCATTTCTTGTTGTGGGCCAAATGCATACATTTCAAGTTTGAGGATGATTCAAAGATAAATTGTTTGAGAATGAGAAATTTTTGCCAGGTATGCATCATGGTGTTGCATTATCATGGTAAATTTTATTTTAAAACTATATTATTTAAATCAATTTAAGGTTCAAATAATAATGTATATTGCAATATTTAGAGTGAGAGCTCCATTCTTTAATTTCACACTTCAAAAATGGAGGATAAAATTATTTAAACCATTTTAAAATCTAATTTAAATATATGTTACTGAATTGTTTCAAATTACAATTTGTCTAAGTGTCATATTGTGATCATAAATAATATATTCACAAGTGGCCAGGGAAGTTTAGAAGAATGTGGCCTACTATCCATTCCACCAAAATCCACCCGAGGCACGATCCCGACCCCATCCCTTATGGTGTCAGAGTCATGCACTCAGCAAGACTTGATCCCTGGTGGGCTCATTGAGAACCAATTGATTCCACTGTAGACCAAGGGCCCATTGACAAATTGATGAATTATTTTGAATGCTTCATCAATGGTTATATTCTCTACGATATGAAAATGGTATGTACAGTCAACAAACTTAATGTCATTGTTGAATTGATGAGGTAGTAAAGAGGTTTCATCAAGCCTTGACAATTATATAAACATGGTGGTTGTCACATTAGCAATTAAATATATCGATGGATCAACAAAGGAAAGTTTGTGCTCCAACAAACCTTGCATTTCATTAATATCAAAGGAGCTCGTGTCTTAAATTTTCTAATGGATATAACTTATTAGGGTTGTGCCAAATTTTCTCGATTAAATTGTGTAATAATTTTTATCATCAACATTTTGAATCACACTCCATAATCCATCATCAAAATTCTACTTTAGAATTTCCAAGTTTTTTGACCGACATATTGTACCAATTTTTCTTGGTAAAAAGAACCTATGAGAGTGGGAAGAAGGATTAATTACACAAAAGAGAGGAGGTTGTTTCCTTTGTATTTCACTATTTTAGGTGACACTTTAGTTTAAGTACACTGTTTCATGTAAAAAAATCTACATGATCTCTACGCCTTCCCTCTTCTTGTCTGCATACCATTTGGTTTCCACTTGCAAATGAGCGCATCATTCTAGCTTTTCTTATTAGTTAGGTAGTGACAAATAATATTTGGTTTTTATTTTAGAAGATGGAGTGCAGACTTGTAAGTGTGGGGACTGTGATTTTGGTGCCCACAATGTTGGGACATTGTGGATTTGACCTTCTATGGGTTAGATTTTCCTTCTATTCTTTGCCTAAATGTCTCATAGGCATGATAACGGGTTATTGCATTGTGTACACTAATGCTTTAGCATTGTTGCTGTTTCATGGAAATTATTGTTCCAGGGTGCTCTGTTCGATAATTATACATATCTTGTAAATGTGCTCTTATTGCAGATGAAATAAATCTAAGAATCAGATTTTGAAAAGGATACATTCTGAAGTTGCATTAGATTGGAGCATACCATGTAGGTAGCTATCATGTTTTCTTTGGAGCCCGCATCATTGGTTGCATCAAAAACATCTAGGAATAGACCCAGAACCACATATGGATTTGCATGAAGTTATGTTTAGAGGCTTTTTGAGAGGTGGCAAAAAGTGAAGATGGCCAACATTTGTTTGATATGGAAACAATATGCTAAACTTCAAGCACATATATCAATTCTATAAATGAATAAAATTCTTCAAAGGAAGAGGTCATGACTCAACTTCAAGCTGCTTATGATTGTGTCGAGGGGGAATATACCAAAGAAGATAAAAATACAAAAAATATTATTTATAAAGTCATACTTCTATCAAGGCCTTCTTGCATTGGCACGAAAACATTACAAGAGTGCCAAACTTGGTTTCTCCCTAACTTTTGCTACTAATATCGAGTCAGAGGTGTAAAGAATATATAATCACTCTATATTCTGAAAACTCTGATCTAAAAGCTCTGTAATCATAAAATAACTAGAATCCCAAAACATGGCAGAGCAAAACAGAGTATATCACTGGGAATGCATAGTGGAATCAAATTGGAGACAACAAAATACAAAGAGAGTGTTGGAGATATGCAAGCTTCTTCTTTCTTCTATTAAACTGAAAATAACTTCTAAAATAGACAAACTAAACTTGCAGCTATTTGGGGCTGCATACAAATTTCCTAGAGCTTCTTAGAGCTCTTACAAGATTATCTGAAGCAATCACCGCTCAAAAAGATAATCAATTACAATTACTATTACAATAAAACTACTCTGATAAAACATAGCACTTACAAAAAACAAATATTTGTTTCTTCATACAATTAAACAACTAAACTTCATACATATATAAGAAATAAAAACATGTTTTCCTTTATAGAGTATTTGTTTTCCAAAGATAGAATTAGATCTCAAAATTAAGATTTGAACTTATATCTCAAAGTCCACACAAAATCTAATTTAAAATATTCTGCAAACGTCCACAAAAATCAGACTTAAACTTATCAGTCATAAATTTGAGAAGATGTCATAATAGCTCCAAGAAATCTGATTTGAAAATCCAACACTCACCCTTTGTCCTGAGCTGAAAAACATGATCATGCTTGATCCAAATTAATCACGCCCATATTTCTCCTTAGGCGCTCAAAACTTGCAATGCCCAATGTCTTGGTGAAAATGTCTGGTAGCTGCTGCTCAGACCTGCAAAACTCCATTTTTATTTCACCATTCTCAACTAATTCTCTAATAAAATGATACCAGATTTCAATGTGCTTTATTCTTCCATGAAACACAAGATTTTTCAAAAAAGCTATTAAGGAGATATTGTCACAAAATATTGTGGTTTCATCCTCTTGTTCTTCCTTCAAATCTGCTAAGATTCTTCTCAGCCAAGTAGCTTGACATGCTGCTACATTTGCTGCTATATACTCAGCCTCTATTGTAGATTGAGAAACTATGGGTTACTTCTTAGAATTCCATGAGATTACACCTGAACCCATGTGAAAAATATACCCGAAAGTGCTCTTCCTATCATCCAATCTACCTTCCCAATCACTATTTGTGTAACCAATTAGCCCAAAATCATTTGCTGCAGTATATAAAATACCATACCCTTTGGTGAAATTCACATACCTTAGGATTATCTTTCCCGCTTTCCAATGGGAGTCCTTTGGAGTTTCCATAAGTCTGGAAATCAAACTTACTGCATGCATTATGTCTGGTCTAGTTGCTATCAAATACATCAAACTTCCAACCAAAATTTTATACAAAGTCAGATTCACATTGTTGTTGCAATCTTTCTTTCTTAACTTTAGACCTACAGTAGTTGGTGTTTGGGCAGGCTTGCTACTCTGCATTCTAAATCTCTCCAAAGCCTAATTTGCATATATTTCTTGAGAGATAAAAATACTATCATGCATTTTTTTTACTTTTATGCCTAGAAAATATCTTAAGAGACCTAAGTTTGACATTTCAAACTCTCTTTTCATTGCCTCTTTAAAATCAGCAATGAGAAAATCATCATCCCCAGTAAAGACTAAATCATCAACATATAAGACAATAATTAAAATATTACTATTAGCTGTCTTGATGTAAAGAGTGGGCTCACCATCGCTTTTACAAAAGCTATTGTTTATCAAATAAAATTTAATCCTACCATACCATGCCCGTGGAGCTTGCTTCAGCCCATAAAGAGCCTTTTTCAGACTATAAAATTTACCTTCATGACCCATAACTTCATAACCAGGTGGATGCTCCACATAAACCTTTTCTTTCAATACTCTATTCAAGAAGGCAAATTTCACATCCATTTAATATACCTTCTATTTGTGATGGTCTGCAATTGCTATGATAGCACACACGGTTTCCATTCTTGCAACAAGGGCATAGGTTTCATCATAATCTCTACCAAATTGTTTTTTGTACCCCTTGACCACCAATCAAGCCTTATGCCTATCTATTTTTCCTTCAACATTTCTCTTGGTCTTGTAAACCCATTTAAATCCAATAAATTTCTTGTTAGGAGGTAATATAGTTAGATCTCAAGTTTCATTTCTTTTAATTGCATATATTTCCTCATTCATGGCATCACACCATTTTTTTTCTTTTACAACATCCTCAAAATAAATTGAATCACTATGAGAAAATAATGAAAATTTGATTTTTTCATCAAATTCATCTTCATACCTTTCATCTTGGTATATCTCCCTTAGACTCTTTGTTTTTCTTGGCATTAGGGAGGCGAGAGTGGGGTCAGAACTCTCAGTATTATTGTTTTTTGTACAGGGCCTGTTAGGACCTGTCTAGAGCCTTCTATGTCTATTATTGTATCATCTTGCTTATCATTAAACTCATCATTTTCAGAAATAATACTTGCACTTTACTTGATGTGCTTGATGATGTGTCCACTGAGCTATCCCATGACTCATTCTCAATGAACGCCACGTCTCTTTAAATGATGATCCTTTTGGTGACTGGGTTATACAATCTATATGTCTTTGAATCAAGACTATATCTCACAAAGATGTACACTTTACACCCTTGTCATCCAACTTTTACCTTTTCTCCTTTGGCATGTTTTCATATGCTACACACCCAAACACTCTCAAGTGTTCAACCATCCATCTATGATTTACCCATGCTTTCAATGGAGTCTTGTCACGGACTGCGTTTGTAGGAATTATATTTATCAAATAGACATTTTTTGCTACAGCTTCTCCCCAATATTCAATTAGGAGTCCTTTTTCTTTTATCATGCTCCTTTCCATCTCAACAATTGTCCTATTCTTTCTTTTAGCCACTCCATTTTACTACGAAGTATAATTGAATGTTATCTCCTTCTTTATGTCATTTTGTCTCCAAAAATTTACAAAAATATTGTAGGTATATTCCCCCCTATCTGACCTTAGGACTTTAACATAATGTCCACTTTCTTTTTCAGCCTGGGCTTTAAATTCTAAAAACTTATCAAAAGCTTCAAATTTATTTTGCATAAAATACACCCATATTCTACAACTGAAATCATCTATAAAGGTCATAAAATAAGTACTCCCCCCAATTGAAGTGATTTGCATAGGGCCAACTAAATCAGTATGCACCAGCTCTTATGGCGCTATTTCCCTTCTAGAGTTACTAGAAATAAAAGGAAGCCTATGTTGCCTACCCAAAATACAAGTTTCACACTTGCTACTAAACTCTTTAATACATGGAAAATCATCTACCATTCTTTTCTTTGAAAATAAACTTAAACCAACATAGCCAAGATGTCGATACCTTAAATGTCATAGCTGGAGGGGTCTTCAATCATGCTCTTGAAGGCTTATTGCTCTTGTACATGCTTGATTGGGAGGTGCAGATGTTGACTGTGAAGAGAAACACATCTCCACCTTCAATGGAAACATATGATTCTTTGTCATTTGGACTGCTACAAAACATTTCTTACTCTCATCCTTCTCATAAATGAGGCATTGGTCATTCTCTATCAGCACTTTATATCCATTTTGAGTGATTTGTCCAACACTCATTAAATTATGCTTTATACCAAGGGAAAAATAAATATTTTCAATCTCTTGTTTCTTACCTTGCTTGGTGCAGATCATAATAGATCATTTTCCCACAACTATAACATTTCATTATTCCCCATTCTAATTTCAGACTTTATATTTTTATCAATGAAATAAAAAATAATTGTATTACCACTCATGTGGTTGCTCCAACTGTTGTCTAAATACCAGACTTCAGGGCTGCCTTCTTCACCAATATTGCACATGATGAAGGCTTTGAGATTATTTTCATCACCCACTTTCACATCTGCAACATTTGCACTTTGCATTGACTGATCATTTTTCTTTTTCCAGCATTCACTTGCATAATGCCCAAATTTATAGCAATAATAGCACTCAATATTTCTCTTGTTCGAGATATTGTTTTTCTTGCCTCCTTTGGAGGTGTTCTGGGAGTTGCTAGCTCCCTCATTGGTGTCTTCTCATCCTGATCTTTCTCCTCTAGCATTTTGTTGTTCAGAATTTCCACGACCTCTGCCTCTTGATCCTCGTCCAGAATTATTTCTTCCTCTCCCTCTTCCACTTGCATTGGCTTGAGCTTTGAAAGCTTGCTCTTGGGAATAATTTGCAGACCTATTAAGGCATTGCTCATCGGTTTGAAGATAACCCATTAACTCATCAATAGTCAATACATTGAGAGATCCTTTGCCTCTTCAATGGCAATAACTATTGTATCAAATCTTAAGGGAATACTTCTCAAGATTTTATCTATTATATGTTGTTCCTCCATGGTTTCTCCATTGGTTCTCAACTGGTTTATCAAGCTAGAGATTCTTGAGCTGAAATATGAAATGGACTCACTGTCCTTCATGAGAAAAGTCTCAAAATCTCTTCGAAACATCTGAAGCTTCACCAAATGAACTTTGTTAGTCCCTTTAAAACTTGTATGGAGGATATCCCAAGCTTCTTTAGAATAATCAACTTCTTCTATTTTAGGAAAGAGTGCCTCTGTCAAGGTTGTTTCAATTAAGCTTAAATATTTTGCATCTTTCCTCCTTGACACCTTCAACTGAGTCTTGTGATTATTTGTGAGGGCAAAAAATAAAGCTAAGTCAATCACATCCAAAACTCCATTGACCACAAGCTACCACAAATTGTTTGCAACCATTACGGTCTTCATCTTCTTTTCCCAAACATCATATTTGTCCATTGAAAGAGGGTGGTTGTTTCCATCTCTTTCCTCCATCTCCATCTATGTCTCTTGTGCAAGAAATTCAAATACCCAGAAAAACAAATGCCCAAACTCAGAAGGATTTAGGGTCAAATAGATCTAATACCATGTAAGGTATATAGAATCACTCTATATTCTAAAAACTCTGATCTAAAATATATGTAATTAGCAAATAACTAAAATTCCAAAACAGGGAAGAGCAAAACAATGTATATAAATAGAGATTAAAACTTTGTTTCTCAATCACTGGGAATGCACAGTGGAATCAAATTGGAGACAACAAAATACAAAGAGAGTGTTGGAGATATGCAAGCTTCTTCTTGCTTCTATTAAACTAAAAATAGCTTCTACAATAAACAAACTAAACTTGCAGCTATCTGGGGTTGCATACAAATTTCCTAGAGTGTCTTAGAGCTCTTACAAGATTATCTAAAGCAATCACTACTCAACAAAATAATCAATTAAAATTGTTGTTGCAATAAAACTTTGCATATAAGCAAACAACTTAAATTCTTACATATATAAGAAATAAAAATATTCTTTCCTTTATAGAGTATTTGTTTTCCAAAGACAGAGTCAGATTTTAGAAATCTAATTTAACTTATCTCTCAAAGTCTACAAAAACTTATCTCTCAAAGTCCACAAAAATCTGATTTAAACTTATCTACAAAAGTCCACAAAAAATCAGATTTAAACTTATCATTCATAAATTTGAGAAGATGTCATAAAGGCTCGGGGAAATCTAATTTGAAAATCCAAAAAGAGGAATATGATTTACAAAACACTATTTTTTTAAAGCATCCGATGACATTGATTTGCATAATATTTAAATTGTTTTGTTGTTTCTTGCGGTAGGTTTTTTATAAGGCAAATAGATTGAAAGAAGCAAGAGAAACCTTTGGTAAAAAGAAGAGGTTTCTTCGCATAAATATGATATGTTGCTAACCATTTGACAAATTTTCAAATATGAAAGCTGAATAACAAAGGCATCTGGTTGGAAAAATGGTCACCGATAAATTTTACAAGGAAAATTTAAAATCGTTAGAAGATTTAAAAATGAAAAGGAATGGTAGTTTTAAAAGGATATTTTATTACTTCGAAGTGTTTTTCACCCAAGACTCAAAATGTATTTATAGAAGTTGTCACGAGAGTAAATGTGCAACATCAAAGGTAATATATTCATTTGGTAAATTGTTTTCATTCAAGTTTTCATATATTTTCACCAAAGATGTGAGTAAACTTGCAAAGGCATAAAAGGAAAATTATTTTAATCATGAAGAATAATAGTGTGCATATGTAATTATGTATTCATCAAGTAAAATGTGTTTCACGTGGATGAAATAAAAAACCAAATTTAAAAAAAAAAGTATTTCATTTGCAAGATAAAGAAAAAAATGAAAAAATATTTCAATTGCTAGTGAATGCAGATCAAGTCAAAAGTAGTTGAAGAGAGAAGAGGGCAATAAATCTATATTCAAGTTTCAAATGACATGAATTCAGATTTCGTAATTGGGATTCTCGTTTTAATCATTCTCCTTCTCATTTGTACAGTGGTCTAATTTTTTTGAAAATATGTCACATTGTATAGTTTCAAAAATAGTGTTATAGATAATAGTTATAGTTTAAGTATTCAAAGTTGTGTAGCATATCATATGATATTTATCATAAATAAATAAATTATTATTGAATCATGTATGGCCAATTTTATTTGATTTCAAATATCAAGAATACTTTTCCCTCATCTTTTTATCTCTCTTGTGATGTGTGATTTGTTCATAGCTTTCTTTCAAGGAGAGAAATAATTTCCATGAACAACTCATAGTAATTCTAGTTTAATGTTATGGGTCTATAAGAAGAATTTTTTTTATCTTGGTTAGGTTCATTAATGTAAGGCATTTTTTAAAATGTCCATTGATTTGAGTTAATATGCTTGCAGTTCAAACTTATTTTCTAGAGCTATTCTTTGTAGCCCTCTTGTAGGGACTAGTATGTAAGATGGGTATTTTCTTGGTTTAGAAACAATCTCAATCTGTTAATCTTTCAATTTTAGTCTTTTGTTTCTTTATAAATTATTTTAATTATTTTTTTCTCCATGTTGGATACTGAAATTTTCTCAAGACTTGAGCCAATTGTGAGTGATGTTTTATGTTTCTTAACATATTTTTATGAGAACAACATTTTATTTGCAATATCCCACTCTATCACCCTAAAAGGTAAGCACCCATAATTGAATGTCTTTTAGGGCCTATTAACCCCATTTTGGTGATTTTGATATCTGAATATCAGTTATGCCCACTTTTCCCCTTTTCCCGACATCTTTTTCACATTCCCCGATGGGTCTTCACCATGTCCAGGGCCCTTCTCCTCTTTCTTTTTCAATTCTTTTTCTAGGTCGGCCTGTCCACATTTGAATCTCAAAATGAGTATAAAAGGATGCTCTATTCCCCCTCATTTTTCAACATAAGATCGCAAAAAAACATACATGAAGAAGAAGTTGTGTCAAGATTATGCAATCATAAGAATTGAAGCATTCAAGTGGTGAAGGCAAGGCATCCATCCAAGGTCTCCAAGTCTTCTTCCTAGATCCATCCAAGCAATTCAATCTCCTTCCTTTGATGCAAGATTTCTCTCCCATGATGGTCAAGTCAAGATCTTCTCAAGTGGTGGAAGGAGGTTCCTTCTTCAAGTGGCATAACTACATTCATGATCTAGAAATGGTGACTATGGATCTCATACTTTGGTGAGAACATACTTGATCTTCCTATATCTCCATTCCAAGTTCAATTTAAAGTATCTTTATGAATTTGTGTGATTGCTACATCCATTCATGAGGGTTCGAACAAGGTGAATCAAACATTTACCTTCCTTTCCTTTTCAAATCTGCATTTAATTATCAATTTCACTTTGTTAATTCCTAAACTAGGGCTTGACCAAGGCAATCCCCTTTCCATAAATAATTTCTCATTTTCTGTGTGCAGGAATAGGTTTCGAGATCTGTGGAGCTGGATTCAAGCATTTTTTGGGTCATCTCAAAGATTGGAATCAGAAAGTACACAGTTACCAATAGAGGGGTGCAATTGAATCTCGACTTGTACTTGAAAAGTCAACTTGTTCCTTAGAGGCTTTCAATTTCACATTTTGGAGTTATAGGTGTCAGGGTGCTAGATCTAGAATGGTTTCAATCTATGACCTCTCGGTGGATGGAAATTACATTTTCAAGGCTCATAACCTCCTAATTCATTTCAAGGTGCACAAGTCTTTCTCCAATCTTACATTTACTTTCAGATCTATCATTGCAATAGTAATCTTTAGTTGCTTTTCAGATTTGGACTTGTTCATTAATCAATTATTCAAATCCATTAATTTCTTAATAGCAGAAATAGGTCTTATGCCCCTCCCTTTGCATCTACATTTTTCATTTTCATCCCTTCATCTTGGGTTATGATAATCAAGCTTAGATATAAAGAGGTTGGGTTTTTCGATTTTCCTCAATGCTATAGAAAGATTTTGGAGATTGATCTCTACCTTAGTATTTCTCACCATTTTCTTCTATAAATTTTGGTGATCTCAACTTGTGAGATTTCCTCTTTTGATTTTGGTGATTAGATATCTTTTGTTTGCATAATGTGCTTCTAGATCTACTTTGTTTGCACTGTGTTAACCACTAGTATATATTCATTGCATTATTGCATGTCCTTTTCATTCTTGCATGTTTCAAAATAATAAAAATCCAAAAATATTTATTTTCCTACATTGTTAGTTCATTTTATATTTTGTTTCATAATATTAGCTTGTTTCATGACCAAATGTCTTATTTATTTGTCCAAAACTTTACTGCTTTTGATGATCTATTTAGTAGTGAATATTTTGATATGTTAGATGAAGCCCTTGATGACCTCATCTCTACTAAATCTTCCTCCACACCTCCTAAACTCCCGTTTTACCAAATATTAATTAATCTGATATAAGTATTTAAGGTTTACAATAATCCCCTTTATGAACTAATCAATGATTCTTCTCCCAAATATTATATCCATCATGAGGACATATTGATGTAAGAACCTACTTTTAAGCCTTCTCTCAATGATATCGCTCTTTGTGATGAACCATTAGAGAATGATGTTGATTATTCTCTTGATATGTGCCTCCCCCATTAGACTATCATTGTGAAAGAGAATGATTTGGTGGTGACAAAGGGTGATATGATTGAAAATTGCCTTAATTTCACTTCTCCTCTCTATTCCACTCATCTTCCCTCTAGTGATGAACAAATAAGTTATGACTTTTCTTCTTATAAAACTACCTTAGAAGTATAAGATGATATTCTTGATGCTCTCCCTTTCCCAAATGAATATTTTGAGAACAAAGAAATTAATCAAGTCAATACCATTCAAGATACCTGATGCAAAGTCTTGGAGACTTCCAGCCCTTGGACAACAAGACTCTACACCTTTGTATGACAACCCCCAAGGTTTCACAATGTACCCAAGGGATTCTACTTACTCACATGGGCTTAATTGACTTCAAAGGATTAAAGACTCAAACTAAGTCTACAAAAGGCCTTAACACCACTAGATCAAATTTTCTAGACAGGTTCTAAATGCCCTTAATACCCTTTGATCAGATTTCTCCAAACAAGCCAAACACCCAAGCAACCTTCCCTAGTAGCCCTATTTTTCCTGATTTTTGGACTTTTGGACCAAACTTTCCAAAACACTTGAAAATTACATTGTAGATGTCAATACCCATTTGGAAGTTACACAACATATGTGAAAATGAGATATGACTTCTTTGGACCAACTATGTATAAAATTGCTGACTCCAGTATCTCCACTAGGCCTAATTGGGCCACTTTACAAAGAAACTACCAAAATTATTTATCCCCAGATACTGTAAATTTTAGAAGTTCCTATTTATGTCACAAATAAAAGGATTATGGTATTTTTTTACACCCACAACCTTCCCAAATGGTCAAACTCCAAATCCCTCACCAAATGGCTCCAAAAACTAGGGCCTTCTAGAGAATGACCCTAAACTCACTTCCAGAAATTCTACATCTGGATTCACCATAATTTTGACATGCAATTTTTTTTCCTCAAACAAAAACATTCTCTCCTTAAGCCATATCTTCTGCTGCTACACTTATGACATCAAATTCCATGCATTTCCATGCACCCAAGCACTCCGACTTGCCCAACTCTATGATCATATGCATTCTATGTCTTATTACTACATTATTATGCATAATTACATATGATACATGTTATAAATCCATCCCCAAGTCACAATTAGAACAGAAAGGGGATGGTTACACCATTTTGATTAAGAAAACAATGTGAAAATGGCTATCTACAACACTTTGAATATATGAAAGAAAAATTCAGAATTAAATCCTTCAAATATGGATCAAAACAACTTAAAATATATTTTATAATGCACATCAATGTTCCAAGCATGAAAGAAGTACAATAATAGACCAAAATATGCAAGAAACTATGAATTTTATTGCATTTTCAGCCTACAGGACGTACATTCCCTTCTCCAATTCGTTTCTCTCCTTTCCCATTCATTCATGGGCATAGACAAGTTTCCAACTTCCAAAACCGATCCTAAGTGGTTGTAAGTGATTACAAAGTGTTTAAGACTCTTAAATGCAATTTCCCACCAAAACACAACTACCCGTTAATATTCAAATATTTGAATTATTAACTTGTATTTTTGGTATTTTATTGGTTAAAAATTATTAAATACTTTATGGATTCAATTCCTAATTGATACTAGGACCTAATTAACTCCATATAATTAAATTAGATCCCATTTGGAACTATTGGCCACCCCTACATCATTTTTGGTCCTAAGTCCTTTAACAAGACTTCTAGGACTTATTAATAATTTATTATATTCTTTATTACAAGTTGCCATTAAAGGCCTCAATACATCCCAATTCACATTTAGGGATGGTTTATATTTATTTCAATCAATGGTGTCACTAGGTTTCTTCATGGGTGCTCTTGAACCATACACCCCATCTTGGAAAAAGCTCTTGTCCCAAGAACTAAGGGACTTGGTCTTTGTGCCTCATATCTTCCTTGTAGGTGGTCCTATCTTCTTCACCTTGTGAGTCCTCTATTCAACATCCAATCCTATAATATTACCCTTCACACCTACAAAAAAAGAGTGAGAAACAAAATAAGGAATGGAACTAAGATCAAATTTGTCATCATGTTGCTACAAACAGTGATCTCGTGTGTCTACAAATTGTCCTTAAAACTGCCTCCTTGGATCAGATTGACCCCTCCTTGTGTCTTTCAATGACACCTCTGCAATTTTATTTATTTCTTTCTTCAAAGGAAACCACATTGTGCCAATAAGGACACCATCTTCATGCCATGTTTTCTTTTTCATAGTCAATGCCTCATGACTGTCCAAAAATTCATCTTTCAAGACCAATAAAGTAGTCTTAGGCTGCTGCTCTAAAGTCACCATCTTCTCATACTTTGGAATCTCCAAATCAACATATATTTTTGCACCAAAGACAATGATTCTACCAACTTCTTCTACTTGACTTGGAATAGGTTCAAGAGTGAATTTTCTTTCCTGCTTGTGCACTACATACTCATTCTTCAAACCATCATGAATGGTCTTTCTTGAAGCCTGCCATGGGCTCCCTAAGATGATCTGGCAACATGTCATGGGAACTATATCACATATAACCCTATCAAAATAGCCCCCAATTGAAAAATCTATGTATGATTGCTCCTTAATCACAATATTCTGATCATTACTACCCCAAGAGGCCCTATATGGAATAGCAATAGGAAATCTAGGTAAGTTTAACCTATTTACCATCTTATAGGATAGTAGATTGTCCAATGAACTAGAACCTATGATAACCTTGCATATTTTTCCATAACATTTACAATTTGTTCTAAAGATATATGCCTTGGGTATATGTTGGATAGGTTACCTTCCCATTAATAGACACTCACCTTCTTTAGGATATGGGTATTCATGGTGTACTTCTTCTTCCTCTTGTTCTGTATTGTCATTTTCTCCTTGGACCAATTGGACCCTCTTGTCATTCTTCTTGGCTTCTCTTTCATGAAACTTGTAGAATGGATGTCCTTATTCACCACACTTGTAGCACTTTCAATGGAAGGTCTTTCCTCTACCACATATTTTTTCTCCTTTCTAATCTGAGACTTTCTCTTTACCCTTCTCATTCTTTCCTTTGCTTGGATATGCTCCCTTGCCCTTGTTTTGTTTCCCTCTTGAACTGCCTTGCCTCTCTTTCTTTCTTCTATGCTTGTCCTCAAATTTCATTGCTAACTTGTAGCAATCTTCAAGATTCCTTGATGGGGTCATGATCATCTCATCCTGGATGTTAAAACCTCAGCCCTCCAAAATATCTAGCCACCTCCTCTTCCAATTCTTCATCATGAGAGGCTATGATGTCAAGTTCGTGGAATTCCTCCATATACTTTTGGACATCCATGTCCTTCTGCTTCAACCCTTGAATATTCTTGAAGATTTGAACCTTGTAGTCCTCAAGTAGAAACTTATCCCTCATTTTGGTCATCATTCTAGGCCATGATGTGATCTTTGGTATACTTTTCTGCCACCTTTCTGCTTGTAGGTAATCTCACCATAGCAATGCATGACCCTTAAGTGTTGCTTTTGCAATATTCACTTTATGCTTGTCTTTAATGTCCTCATAATCAAAGTGGTTCTCAAAAGAAATGAACCAATCAAGGAGCACTTCCTCATCCATCTTCCCATCATACATTGGGATCTCTTATGTGACTTTTGATTCTCCTCCTTTGACTGCCTTCAGGATCTTCACTAGTCTAGAATCCTCAGGATCCAACCTTTCTTCATCAGGTTCCTATTCTGCTTCACCTTCATCATCATGAGGGTCTGAATCCCTCTTCTAACCAATATTGGTCAATCTTTCAATGAATTCTTCCAATCTCTTTTAACTTTCTTCTTGCTCTGTGACCATCCTAGCAAGCTCCATTTTTGTCATCTTTGGAGGCATGTTTGGAGCCTCTTCTTCAAACTCCTCAGACTCTGCTCTAGACATACATACCTTGTCTTCCTCCCAAAGATCTTACTTGCAATGATACCAATTGATGCAGAGGCTCAGAGACTTCCATCCCTTGGACAAAAAGACTCTACACCTTTGTATGACAACCCCCAAGGTTTCACAATGTACCCAAGGGATTCCACTTACCCACATGGGCTTAATTGACTTCAAAGGATTTAAGACTCAAAATAATTCTACTGAAGGCCTTAACACCACTAGATCAAATTTTCTAGATAGGTTCTAAATTCCCTTTACACCCTTTGATCATATTTCTCCAAACAAGCTAAACACCTAAGCAACCCTCCCTAGTAGCCCTATTTTTCCTGATTTTTGGACTTTTGGACCAGAATTTCCAAACCAATTGAAACAATTGTAGATTAAGATACCCATTTGGAAGTTACACAACATATGTGAAAATGAGATATGACTCTTTTGGACCAACTATGCATAAACTTTTTGACTCTAGTATCTCCACTAGGCCCAATTGGGCTACTTTACAAAGTAACTACCACAATTACTTATCCCCAGACACTATAAATTTTATAAGTTCCTTTTTATGTCTCAAATCAAAGGATTGTGGTATTGGTTTGCACCCATAACCTTCCCAAACAATCAAACTCCAAATCCCTCACCAAATGGCTCCAAACACTAGGGCCTTCTAGAAAATGACCCAAAATTCACTTCCATAACTTCTCCTTCTGGATTCACCATAATTTTGACATGTAATTTTTCTTCCTCAAACAAAAACATGCCCTCCTTAAGCTAGATCTTCTCCTGCTACACTTATGGCATCAAATTCCATACATTTTCATGCACCCAAGCACTCCAACTTTCCCAAATTGATGAACATCTGCATTCTCTATCTTATTCCTGCATTATTATGCATAATTACATATGATACATGTCATAAATCCATCCCCAAGTCATAGTTAGAGCAGAAAGGCTATGGTTACACCATTTTGCTTAAGAAAACAATGTGAAAATGGATATCTACTACACTTTGAATATATGAAAGAAAAATTTAGAATTAAATCCTTCTTAGATGGAGCAAAACAACTTCAAATACATCCTATAATTCACAACAATGATCAAAACATGAAATAAGTACAATAATAGACCAAAATATGCAAGAAACTATGAATTTTATTGCATTTTCAGCCTACAGGCCGTACAATCCCTTCTCTAATTCATTTCTCTCCTTTCCCAATCATTAATCAGCATTTATATACAAGTTTCCAAATTTCAAACATGATCCCAAGTGGTTGGAAGTGATTACAAAGTGTTTAAGTCTCTTAAATGCAATTTCCCACCAAAACACAACTACCCGTTAATATTCAAAAATTTGAATTATTAACTTGTGTTTTTGGTATTTTATTGCTTAAAATTTATTAAATACTTTATGGATTCAATTCCTAATTGATAATAGGACCTAATAAACTCCATCTAATTAAATTAGATCCCATTTGGCAATATTGGCCACCCTTATATCATTTTTGGTCCTAAGTCCTTTACCAGGACTTCTAGGACTTGTTAATAATTTATTACATTCTTTATTACAAATTGCCATTAAAGGCCTCAATACATCCCAATTCACATTTAGGGATGGTTTAAATTTATTGGAATCCATGGTTTCACTAGGTTTCTTCATGGGTTCTCTTGCACCGTACACCCCACCTTGGTAAAAGTTCTTGTCCCAAGAACTAAGGGAATTGGTCTTTGTGTCTCCTATCTTCCTTGTAGGTGGTCCTCTATTCTTTACCTTGTGAGTCCTCTATTCAACATCCAATCTTGTACTCTTAACCTTCACACCTGCAAACAAAGAGTGAGAAACAAAAGAAGGAATAGAACTAAGATCAAATCTATCATCATGCTGCTGCAAATAGTGATCTCGTGTGTCTACAAATTGTCCTTAAAACTGCCTCCTTGGATTAGATTGACCCATCCTTGTGTCTTTCAATGACACCTCTGCAATTTTATTTATTGCTTGCTTCAAAGGACACCACATTGTGCTAATAAGGACACCATCTTGATGCCATGTTTGTTTTTTCATAGTCAATGCCTCATGACTGTCCAAAAACTCATCTTTCAAGACCAATAAAGTAGTCTTAGGCTGCTGCTATGTAGTCACCATCTTCTCATACTTTGAAATCTGCAAATCAACATATGTTTTTGCACCAAAGACAATGATGCTACCAAATTCTTCTACTTGACTTGGAAGAAGTTTAAGAGTTAATTTTCTTTCCTCTTTGTGCACTACATACTCATTCTTCAAACCATAATGAATGGTCTTTCTTGAAGCCTATCATGGTCTCCCTAAGATGATGTGGCAACATGTCATGGGAGCTATATCACATAGAACCCTATCAACATAACCCCCAATTTAAAAAACTATGTATGCTTGCTCCTTAATCACAATATTCTTATCATACTGAACCAAGAGGCCCTATATGGTCTACCAATAGGAAATCAAGGTAAATTTAACTTATTTACCATCTCATAGGACACTAGATTGTCAAATGAACCAGAATATATGATAACCTTGCATATTTTTCCATAGCATTTACAATTTGTTCTAAAGATAGATACCTTGGGTATATGTTGGATAGGTGACCTTCCCATTAAGAGACACTCTCCTTCTTTAGGATATGCATAGTCATGGTGTGCTTCTTCTTCCTCTTGTTGTTTATTGTCATCTTCTCCTTGGACCAATTAAACCCTCTTATCATTCTTATTGGCTTCTCTTTTCGGACACTTGTAGAATGGACGTCCTTCTTCACCACACTTGTAGCACTTTCCAAGGAATATCTTTCCTCTACCACCTCTTTGTTCTCCTTTTTGATCTGATACTTTCTCTTTACCCTTCTCATTTTGTCCTTGGCTTGGATATACTCCCTTGCCCTTGTTTTGTTGCCGTCTTAAACTACCTTGCCTCTCTTGCCATCTTCTAAGCTTGTCCTCATCTTTCATTTCCAAATTTCAGCAATTGTGAAGAGTCTTGGGTGTGGCCATGCTCATCTCATCCTGGATGTTGTACCTTAGCCCTCCAATATATCTAGCCACCTTCTCTTCCACATCTTCATCATGAGATGCTTTGATGTCAAGTTTGTGGAATTCCTCTGTATACCTTTGGACATCCATGTCCTTCTGCTTCAACCCTTGAATCTTCTTAAATATTTTAACCTTGTATTCCTCAAGTAGATACTTATCCCTCATTTTGGTCATCATTATAGGAAATTATGTTATCTATGGTAGACTTTTCTTCTACCTTTCTGCTTGTAGGCAATCCCACCATAGTAATACATGACCCTTAAGTCTTGCTTTTGCAATATTCACTTTATGCTTGTCTTCAATGTCCTCATAGTCAAAGTGGTTCCCAACAGCACTGAACCAATCAAAGAGAACTTCCTCATCCATATTCCCATCATACATTGGGATCTCTTCTCTGACTTTCGATTCTCCTCCTTTAACTACCTTCAAGATCTTCACTAGTCTAGCATCCTCAGGATCCAACCTTTCTTCATCAGGTTACTGTTCTTCTTCACCTTCATCATCATAAGTGTCTGAATCCCTCTTATAAAAAAGATTGGTCAATCTTTCAATGTCTTCTTCCAATATCTTGTTCCTTTCTTCTTGCTCCATGATCATCCTAGCAAGCTCCATGTTTGTCATCTTTGGAGGCATGTTTTGAGCCTCTTCTTCAATCTCCTCAGACTCTACTCCAGAAATACACACCTTTTCTTCCTCCCAAATCTCTTATTTTCTCTGATACCAATTGATGTAGAGGCTTGGAGACTTCCATCCCTTTGACAACAAGACTCTACACCTTTGTATGACAACCCCCAAGGTTTCACAATGTACCCAAGGGATTCCACTTACTCACATGGGCTTAATTGAATTCAAAGGATTCAAGACTCAAACTAAGTCTATTGAAGGCCTTAAAACCACTAGATCAACTTTTCTAGATAGGGTCTAAATTCCCTTTACACCCTTTCATCAGATTTATCCAAACAAGCCAAACACCCAAGCAACCCTCCCAAGTAACCCTATTTTTCAGATTTTTGGAATTTTGGACCAGACTTTCCAAAACAATTGAAAATTAAATTGTATATTAAGATACCCATTGGGAAGTTACACGACATATGTGAAAAAGAGATATGACTCTTGTGGACAAACTATGCATAACATTGTTGATTCCAGTATCTCCACTTGGCCTAATTAGGCCACTTTGCAAAGAAACTACCAAAATTACTTATCCCCAAACACTATAACTTTCATAAGTTCCTATTTATGTCTCAAATAAAAGGATTGTGGTATTGGTTTTCACCCACAACCTTCCCAAATAGTCAAACTCCAAATCCCTCACCAAATGGCTCCAAAAACTAGGGCCTTCTAGAAAATGACCCAAAACTCACTTCCAAAACTTATTCTTCTGGATTCAGCATAATTTTGACATGTAATTTTTCTACCTCAAACAAAAAAATGCCCTCCTTAAGCCATATCTTTTGTTGCTACACTTATGGCATCAAATTCCATACATTTTCATGCATCCAAGCACTCCAATTTGCCCAAATCGATGATCATCTACATTCTCTATCTTATTTTTGTATTATTATGAATAGTTACATATGATACATGTCATAAATCCATCCCCAAGTCACAGTAAGAACAGAAAGGGGATGGTTACACCATTCTGCTTAAGAAAACAATGTGAAAATGGCTATCTACAACACTTTGAATATATGAAAGAAAACTTCAGAATGAAATAATTCTAAGATGGACCAAAAAAAATTCAAATACATCATATAATGCACAATAATGATCAAAACATGAAATAAGTACAATAATAGACCAAAATATGCAAGTAACTATGAATTTTATTGCATTTTCAGCCTACAAGCTGTACAATCCTTTCTCCAATTCGTTTCTCTCCTTTCCCAATCATTAATGGGCACTTATAGACAAGTTTCCAACTTCCAAAACCAATCCCAAGTGGTTGGAAGTGATTACAAAGTGTTTAAGACTCTTAAATGCAATTTCCCACCAAAACACAACTAGCCATTAATATTCACAAATTTGAATTATTCACTTGTATTTTTGGTATTTTATTTCTTAAAACTTATTAAATACTTTATGTATTTAATTCCTAATTGATACTAGGAGCTAATTAAATCCGTCTAATTAAATTAGATCCCATTCGGAACTATTGGCCACCCTTACATCATTTTTGGTCCTAAGTCCTTTACCATGACTTCTAGGACTTATTAATAATTTATTACATTCTTTATTACAAATTGCCATTAAAGGCCTCAATACATCCCAATTCACATTTAGGGATGGTTTACATTTATTTAAATCCATGGTGTCACTAGGTGTCTTCATGGGTGCTCCTGCACCAATACCCCTAAAAACAAACCAATTATTGTTGTAAAAGGTGTTATGCAACCCGATTATCATGCAATACCATACACATATACAGAAGAGGATAATACCCTTGATGTCTTTCCTTCTACAAATCCAACTTTAGAACATAAGGATCCTAATTAAATAAACACTAGCCAATCTCCATTTTCTTCTTCAAATCTTTCTCCAATACAAATAGGCGGTCCATCTACTCTTCAAGATGATGATTGGGGAACCTTAGACTTCACACAAAAATTATGTAGCAAGGACAAGACATTTGAATATGAGAATCAAAAAAATATATCTTGTGAATGTGTGTATATTGATTGGTACTCCTTAAATTTCAATCCCCTTCCACCTAAGTAGCATCTTATGTTATTGATACACACATTCTTCCTAATGAGAAAATTTTATCAAAAGAAAATTTTGGTTTCCAACCTTCCTCTTTACCCTATCAACCTATACATTATCGTCCCACCTTCTCCTCACAAAAAGAGTTTGTTTTTTTTGAGCTCATTAAGGCCAACTTAATTATTCTTCCATTCAAGAATAAGCAAAAAATAACAAACAAAAGAAAAATAATTCTTCCATTTGTACGTTTAATAAAATTCATGGCCATAAGACTAGTGAATGTTATGATTTGAAGTGTAAAATTCAAGAATTCATTGAGTGTGGTATTATTCAAATGACTTGCAATGATGAATGACACATTTTTCATGATCATTATACCTAATATATATTCATCCCTATTATGTTTCTCCTCACTATGTGACATTGCTAGATTCCTTATCATACTTTGTGAGCAACATAATAGTCCTTTTTCCCTGTCTCCTCACTTGGGGGGAACGGGTCCTATTTCACTCTATTCATCATCTCAAAGGATCCATTTTTTTCTCTTTGTTGACTTCTTTAGTTTTATAATACCATGACATTTTTTTCTTGCATCCATTTAATATTTTACATAAGGATATTCTCTTTTTTAGGAGATTGACATCTCAAGTTGCAACCTTATGCTTGCATTTGAAATCGCATCCATTTAATATTTTACATAAGGATATTCTCTTTTTTAGGAGATTGACATCGCGAGTTGCAACCTTATGCTTGCATTTGAAATCACATGTCTATTATAAAAAGAAACCTCTTAGGGATAATAATGTGTCCTTCCTCTCCGATTCATCCAATATCCCTTATGGAATTTTATCTTCCATAGTATCATGTCCTTTGTTGCATGAATTTGTTTTTTTACACAAGGATAATCTCTTTTTCAGGAGAGTTACATCCTGAGTTGCAATCTTATGCTTTCTTGAAAGTACACGTTTATTATAAAAGATCTATCTCTCAAGGTACATATTGGGTTTATCTTTCTCTTTACTTCTTCTAGGGGTCAATTTTCTCTCTTTATTAGCATGTTTCTTTTATACAATGACATCCTTGCTAGCATGCATTTATTGTTTTACACAAGGATATTAACATCCTATCTTGCAACCTTATGTTTTCTTGCAAGTGTATATCATTTATACATGAGAAACCATTTACAAAGCTTGAATGGGTCTTCCCTTCTTCTTTCTCTTTCTTTTTATTGCATCCAATATCCAATGTGATTTGACATATTTTATAGTATGATATACCTTCTTACAAGAATTTATTTTTTTACACAAGTATTTTCATCCTGAGTTGCAATCTTATGATTTCTTGAAGGTCCATATTATTAAGGGATCTATCACTTAGGGAACATATTGGATTTCTTTCCTTTTTCTCTTTCAAAGGATCTTTTATCTCTTTTATTATCCTCTCTTTTATGCTATGATTTCCTCCCATGTATGAACTTTCTTGTTCATGGATATTTCTCCTTCAAGAGATTAGTATCCTCCTACAATCTCTTCCTTACGTGAAAGTGCATATCATATACGATTGGGATTATCACTAAGTAGATATAAGGTGTTAGTTATCCTTCCCTCTCCTATTTTATTTCTTAGAGTTGTTATCATTCAATGATAGTGCATTCTTTTGGCATGAGCTCTTTGTTTCACACAAGATACTAACATCTTTTCTTAACATCTTGTTTCGTGTCTTAAAAAGGGCATGTTTGTCATTTAATGATCATCTTCTTTTCCTTCCTTGGTGATTTTATTCATTTTTATATCTTTTCTAGCTTAAATATTTCTTATTAACATTACATGTGCAGCTTATTTTACTTAGAATTGCATATCTTGAGGCTATCATTAAGCATTTATTATATTCTATCTTGTATTCATACTTAGGGGGAAGATTGTTTGTATATTCTTCTATCTCTTTCTAAGGACCTACTTTCCTCAGTACAGTAGCATTTATTTATCATGTGATATTCTTTTCTTATAAAGAATTAATTATTTTTATTTAGGAATCTCTCTTATACAAGAGGTGCATCCTTGATCACTAGCTCTTCTTTATTTTCAAAACCATTTTCTTTATTAACATGCTTTCTTACTCCATGATTCAAATTTTTATTTCCTTCATCAAGAATCCCTATTTCACCTAGCGATAAGGGGCTAAATGGGAGCATTTTTGTTCATCTTCTCCTCTTCATCCTGAAGACATTATTTTTGTTCAATAACTCTTCTTTAGGGTAGATGTATTTCTAACAATATCTCTTCCTTTCAAGGGTCTCTTCCCACAAGCGGCATAGCCTTTCACAATTATCTCTTTTCCTTACCTCACAAGAGTCATCACTCTTGGCTAAGTTTATGACATACATTGTTGTGTAAGGATATCTCCTCATTGATGGAAGTAGGTATCCTTTTTTCTCTTTCCTTATCATGCCATCTATGTTGCCACCATAATGAGGGTGGAATATGCATGTCCTTCTTTTTATATAAGTACATGGTCCCTAGACTAACCGCACACACATGCACATAAAAATCCTTGTGGAAGATAATGTTTTTCTACATGCCTAATCTCCTTTTTGATACATGTGCAAGAAAATACTTTTCACATGCCTGATCTTTCCTTTTGATCCATCTGGAAGACAATGCTTTTCTACATGCCTAATCTCCTTTTTATTTTTAATCCATGTGGAAGACAATGCTTTTTCACATGCCTAATCTTTCCTTTTGACCCATGTGGAATACAATTCTTTTCCACATGCCTGATTTTTCATTTTGATCCATGTGGAAGAGAATGTTTTTCCACATGCTTGATCTTTCCTTTTGATCCATGTGGAAGACAATGTTTTTCCACATGCCTGATCTTTCCTTTTGATCCATATGGAAGACAATGCTTTTCCACATGTCTGATCATTCCTTTTGATCCATATGCAAGACAATATTGTACCGCATGCTTGATCACCTTTTCTTGATCCATGTGGAGGACAACTATTTTCTACATGCCTGATCTCTCTTTTAAGATTCTCTCTATGCATCCCTTGTGAAGGTGGATTTGATTTTCAATTTTCCTTCTCCTTTTGTTTTCATGGATCTCCTACCACTACATAGCTAGCATGCTCTCTCTCTCTCTCTCTAAATTTGTGGCTATATGTATCATCCTAAAATGTTAGCACCCATAATTAGATGTCTTTTAGGGCCTATTATCCCCATTTTAGTGATTTTAAGATCTGGTTGTCGGTTACACTCAATCTTCCTCGCTTATTTTCAACATTCCCTGATGGGTCTTCACTTCATCCAAGGAACTTTTTGTTGGAAATATATTGAGGCTAGGTGACTGAGAGGGGGGGGTGAATCAGGAACCAATAAAACTTAATCTCTTTAATCCTTTATTAGATTATCTAATCTGATTGTATGCATGAAACTAAAAAGTAATAAACATCCACAACACTTGACACAATATTTGGTTACCCAGAAACCTTCCAAATAGAAAGTAAAACTGGGGTTGGGATGGTAGCCACAAGATTTATTATTGTAGTATAAATTTAGCTTGTTAAAGCTTACAATTGACCAAATTTGATGGTCTGCCTTGTTAGGAGAAATATGGACTGTTAGGTCCACCTTGTGAAAGGATTTAGTACAATACAATTAAGTATGAAACTCTATTAGGAGATTTGTAAAGGACTACTAGGTCCACCTTGTTAGAGGATTTTGTTGATGCACCTGTTAGGATGAACCAGTAGACACTACTACATTTGGGGCCAAATTTCGAAAGAAGTTTCTGACGAGTAACTTTTTCTTACGAATTTGGTGTTTTTTTTTGTAATAGGCCCCGATGATGTCGGTATTCCAATGGGTGTTTAATTGACCATCGAAACTCTGATAGATTCGGGGTATACATTAAAAAAAAAGTAAAACAGCCTCATCATGTTCATTTTGATTGGAGAGCGGGAGAAAAGGAGCGACAGCTGAGCGCGGGAGAAGGTATGTGATTTCTTCATCTTTTGAGCCTCTGGCATCATATTCGAATGCATTTCATTTTATTGTTGAAGGATTTTATCTCTGAAATGACCACATTCTACTAGTGTCATGCCCTAGCCAATGCTTTATCTCTATTATTTGATGTTATTGGTGCTTGTGCTCAAGGATATCGATTCACTGTATTCAAATGTTTGGATTCACGTTTGTTGATATTACTGGCATATGTGTTT
>MU223568.1:3824924-3840994 GCA_018584345.1 Thuja plicata | reverse complement strand
GATCTGAGAGTTAACATTGTAAAATGTGAATTCCAAGATAGGTCAAATACTTGTATAAATAGGTGCTCAATCCATTGAGAATAGTTGTTGTTCAATGAAGATAGTAGCCACAAAGAGAAACTAAAGACTAGACAGAGAATTCATGCAGAAGAACACAAATAGAATCTAATCAGTTTTCA
This sequence comes from Thuja plicata, assembly GCA_018584345.1. Lineage (NCBI taxonomy): Eukaryota > Viridiplantae > Streptophyta > Pinopsida > Cupressales > Cupressaceae > Thuja > Thuja plicata. The sequence goes on along the minus strand of MU223568.1, from coordinate 3,840,815 downwards.
AGAATAAAACAGAGGCTACCGACAACCAGAGAAAAGGTATTCATCAATCACTTAAGGTGATATTATTATGAAAAAAAATTTAATGGATCTGTAAATCAGCAATAGTAGATTGTATACAGTCAGGTCAATATTTGTACTCATTCTAACAAGTGTAGTACACTAATGAAATCCTTTCAAGAAAGGTGGGCTTAACCATCCTATTGTAAATCTCATAACTGAGTGCACACTTAAATCAGTGTTGCTAAAGCTCTTAACATAGTAGATATTAACAATTCTCCACCTTAATACTCTTAATAGGGTAGATCATTAGAAGTGATCAAATTGTAAGCCTTAACCGACTCCCTTCCATTCTGCAGATAGTGAATTTTTGTGGGTGTCATCCCCGTCGCAGTTTTTACTGCCTAACATGAGTTTTCTGTGATACCAATCTTGTGTTATGTGTTTGTCAATTTCATGAATGTTTCTATGAATGATTGAAAAATATTAAATATTGTGAACAAACAATAGATGCGTAAGAAAGAATAATAGTAATGGTTGGTAAGTCAGAATTGAATGATTACTAATGATGAATTGTGTAAGGTGATAAAAGTTTTAGAGGTACTTATTCACCCCTCCCCTCTTAGTACTACTTCCCATTAATTCCAACAACTTTTTCATCTTAGGTGGGGGTGGTGATGTCACCAGATCCATTGGATAAGGTGTCACCAATTGTGTTGCTTGGTCCAGCATCATCAGTGTTTGTAGCTTTCCTCCACATTTTGTTTCTCATCTTCCTGATGTCTTCTATGGTATTTCCATTGACAAAGGTGCCTGTCTCTGTCACTCAGTCTTTGTATTCCTTTCTTAGATGACCAAATTTATGACAGTGTAAGCATGCCATTCTGGGGTTAGTCCAATTTCTAGACTTTCTCATCATTTTCTCATCCAGTTTGCAGCTATGTGTCCATATCTTCCACATGTTGTGCAATTTGTCCATGTATTGTAATCCCAAACATATGAGTTACCGAATTTTTTCGGTTGATAAGAATTTTATTGCTATTTAGGCTTCCATGCTTGCTTTTTCTTCTTCCTGCATTCAAGAGATGTGTGCCCATGCATTTTGCAAGTAGGATAGTATTTTTCCATGAAGGTTTCCTTCTTTGGTTGTTTCACCTCAGATTTACATTAATATGCTTTATGTCATTTCTTGTTGAATTTATAACAATTTTCTATGAATGAAGATGTGGATTTAGGAATACCTTTCATTTTTCTTTTGCAAACATTTGATGTGTGGCCTAGTTTTCCACAGTGATTGCATGACTGCCTCCTTCGTCTTGGATTTGTGTAGACATCTTTTGGATCAGCTTGGTATGGTGATTCTCCATGCTATGTATACCCTAGTCTAGTGTTGTTGTTGACTCTTCTTTGTCCATCTAGAAAATCATCCATTATTTTTGTACTTTCTCCAGCTCTCTTGAACATATCATTGTGTTGTTGTTGAATTCTTGCTTCATGCTTTAGTTTTTCATTTTCTTCTCCTAGCCCACCAATAGCTTCTATTTTTCAATGAGTTCTATGTTCATTTAGTTTTCCTCCTGACTCATAAGAATAATCTAATTGGTGATCTCATGATGATGTTCAGTAAGTCTTTGTATTTTTTACTCTTTCTCTTGTATCTTTTCAGTGATCTTCCTCCTATCATCAATAGCTAATGTTCTTTCCTTCTTAGCTTGTCTAGCATTATTCATAACCTCAATCATTCTTACCATCTGTGTCTCTTAACCAATCTGTAGTGATTTTACTTGTCCATCCAGATGTTGATTGATTTCATTTAGACTTGCAATGCTTCCTTGAGATGCATCTGATGTATTGCTAGATGTAGATCCTATTGACTCAAATAAATTAGGTATCTCTTCTTCATGATAGTCTATTTCATTATAGAGAGATGCCACTACCTTTCTTTCATCTAATAGCTCTCTCATCTTGACTCCAGCTTCTTTATATTGTTCATAGAAGATCTGTATCTCTAACTTCTGATTCTCAATACTCTTGTCTAGCTTATACCTTTCCATTGTATGATCTTTTATCTTAAGTCTTTTAAACTTTTCCAAATAAGAGATCTAGTTCTAATACCAGTTGTTAGAATAATGGAATGGTGTGTACTGAGAGGGGAGGGGTTAATTATTACCCTTTAAAACTTTCAGTCAATTAACCTTAATCTTTTAGTAATTAATTCCTTACATTATCGACCATATGTGCTATTCTTATCTTATGCATGTTATATCAATTCATAAACTTAATTTGCATGTAAAAATTCATAGAAACATTCATGAAATGTAATGACACATGACACAAGAGTTGGTAATGGAGAAAACCCATGTTAGAAGGTAAAAATTGCGGTGGGGATGAAACCCACAAAATTTCACTATCTACATAATGGAAGGGGTCGGTTAAGGCTTACAAGTTTGATCACTTCTAATGATCTTACCCTGTTAGGAGTAACATGTTTAGACTGGTTAAGGTCTACTCTGTTAAGAGTTTTAGCAACACTGTTTAGTGTGCACTCGGTTAATATATTTACAAAGGATTGTTAAATCCACCTTCTGAGAGGATTTATTCTATTTTCTACACTTGTTAGAATGTAGTCAAAAATACTTATTAACCTAAGTATATGCAATCTAGAATTGTTGAGTATAGATCCATTAAGGTTCACATGAATATTTATCACCTATAGTGACTGATTAATACCTATGTTCTTCTCGGTAGCCTTGAATCTGGTTCTTGATAACCTATTTCATCCTTTGTTGTCCTTCTGCATTAAACTTTGTCTTTGATCCTTATATATGCTCTTCGGCTACAATCATCATCAAATCATTTGTTCTGAATGATTACACATCTATTTATACAATGAGTTTTACCTAAATGAGTTTCATGCATAACAATGATAACTCTATGATCAAAGGTTTACAACTTGACCTTGATCTCCTAGTTTGCATGTTTCTAATAAGTTAGATTGATTAAAAAAATTACAATTACTTTACTTTTCCCTCAAGAAATGGATTTAAATCTAATCAAAAAGATAAATATAAAACACAAGTATTTTATTTGACATGTAAGTCAGATCCACATTTCTCAGAATTATAACTATCTCTCGGTAGACTAGTGCTTGGGTTGCTCTGTAGTCTGTCTTTCGAGTTCCTATGTTATCTGCTTGTCGGGTTACTCTGTTAGGTTACTCTTTCGAGTTCCACTTCAACATTTTTGGGTTGCACTTGTAAACTGTGTCATCGGTTTACATTGTTGCCTATTGTGTCGGGTTACACTGTAAAATGTCTTTCGATGATCATTTACCAACGGTTCAAAACTATTTTCCCTTGCATGCTAATGATAAAATATGTCATCACAAATTATCTTTCTTGCATATCAAATGCCCTCGTACACTTTTTGTAGTCTTTTTCATCAGGTTGACATTAATACACAAAGCATGTTGACATCAATGACAATACTTAACACATAATGCTAACAATATCCCCCTTTGTTATTGATGGAAATACCAACAACAAAGAAACTCATAATCTACACTTTTCTCCCCCTCTGACATCAAGGACAAAGGGAATAAATACTAAAATCTCTTTTGGTAAAGGAAATCCCCCTTTCAGGGACATCTCTACAACAATTTTCTTGCAATTAGAATACCACAACCTTCACTACTCCCCCTGATAGTAGCAACTGTATCATTCCAAGAGACATAAGATAGACAATAGTTCTCACCTTGGAAAGATGCATCTCTCTTATGCATCTATTTTAAAAAGGAGGGGCAATAATTTATTTCCTATCCTGGAGATACTCAAAGGTATCCTTCACTAATGCCTTATGAAAATATATGTAATTTGTTCATCAGTAGGTGCATATTCCAACTTTACTTTCTTCTCAAAAAAATCTTTTAAGAAGTGATACCAAATAAAAATGTATTTTGGCTTTGAATGCACCACTTGATTAATTGATACATTGATAGCACTTGACTTGTAACAGATTATTGGAATAGCTTCATCATATATTACATTCATGTCATTGAGAGTTTGTTTAATCCATATAATCTGAATACAACATGATGCTACAACAATGTATTCTGCTTCTACATTAGATAATGAAATTTAATATTTTTTTTACTTGTCCAAGAGACCAATTTGTCTCCCAAGAAAAATGTGTTGCCACTTGTATTTTTTTCATCTGTACATATGAACCAATCAACATCAGTATGTGCTTTCAAGTTGAATTAATCATCTCTTTTATATCATATTCCAAACTCCAAAGTCTCTTTCAAATATTTGAATATCTTTTTTACTGCCATCTCATGAGACTATTTAGGATTTTCTTAAACTTTGGTTGTCAAACAAACTGCATACATGATATCTTGTCTTGAGGTGGTAAAATACAACATTCTTTTTATCATAGTAAAGCTTTTGATCAACTTGCAAATATTCATCATCTTTTCTCAAGTGACAACCAATGGCTAGGGGGGTTGCAACTAGTTTAGATTCTTCCATCTCAAACTTTTTGAACATTTCTTTTACATAATTGGTTGAAGATATGAAAATTCCATTTTCTTTTTTACTTACTTGAAGACGAAGAAAGAATGATAACTCACCAATCATAGATATCTCAAATTCCTTTTACATCTCTTTAGAAAATATCTTTCAAAGGTTTTTATTTTCTTCAGAAATAATATCATCAACATATTCTATTACAATCAACAACCTATCATTATCAATCTTAAAGTACTATCTGTGGTACCTTTCCTGAAACATTGTCATAGCATATACTTGTTCAATCTAGCATACCAAACTCTAGGAGCTTGGCTGAGCCTATAAAGATCATTTTTGAATCTGCAAACTGTGTGCTAAAAATGTGTCACACTTTTGTGATTCACTCCATCCAAGGTTGCTCAAGAATGAGGCCTCAAATATCGACTCATAGCTCCCTAGTCATGGAGTGCAAAGGTGTGTGATGAAGGCCCTCAGATTGACCTAGTTGTGCCTATGCATGTACACCATGAAATGAGAGATTCAATGCATGAAAATGAAATCTATTCTATATGATAACAATGCAATAAAGGAAATTAGTCTAAATGATAACAATGCAAGATTAATCTATGAAAGGAAATATGCAAATTTAATCTATGAAAGAAAATATGAATTTAATCTAATATGAATCTAATCTACATGAATAGCCATGGACGCAAGAAGAAGAAGACAAGAAGAGAGAAGTTCCAATATCCAAGCCAAAGTGCTCAAATTCTCCTCCAAAATTGCTCTCCAAACCTGCAGCATAACAATACCTAAAAATTCTATATGAAAATGAGGAGGAGAGATTTCCTTATATAGGAAAGTGAACGGTTGAGATTTAAGAGGCAAAAAGAAATGAGCAATGGTGGAGATTAAATCTTGATTGATCCATGTGCTCATTAAAAGCAAAAAGCCCACCACTTAGAAAGATGTGAAGAAAAAGGATTTTTATTTAATTTATTTCCTTTTTCATCAAATAAAGTGCTTTAAGTGGGGATTTTTATTTATTTAATTAAAAGAGGGGTTTTCTTTTAATTAAATAAATTAGAAGAATTTTATTTAATTAAATGGGAGGAATTTAATTTAATTAAATAAGATGAATTTTATTTAATTAAAAGGGAGATTAAATCTTTTAATTAAATAAAAATAATCGAACCTTAGGAAATATTGAAATAATTGAATTAATTACAATTTGATCAAGGAAATTAATTTGAATTAAAATGTTGCAAAGCATTGATTCGGGAATTTTATAAATTGATAAATGGGGTCTCATAGTCTAGGTGACCATTTTAGGGTGCATACACAAACCATATCCAGACCTTACGATAATTTAAAACCATCTAGCTACTCAATGTAGATTTTTTCTTCAAGGTCTCCACTCAAAAATGCAGACTTGATATCCATTTGGTATACTTTGAAATCTTTATAAGATGAAAAAAAAAACTAATAGCTTCCATCTAGTGACCATAGAAAAAGTATCCTCAAAATCTATTCCTTCTACTTGAGACTAACCTTTACATACTAGTCTTGACTTCTTTCTTGTAACTTGTCCATCTTTAATTAGATTGTTCCAAAAATGCCCACTTAATTCCAATCATATTTTTGTCCACTAGTCTAGGAACCAGTTCCAAGGTCTAATATATCTCAATATAATCTAGTTCTTCCTTCATATTGTTTATCCATCTTTCATCCTTTATTGTTTCTACATAGGTTTTTGGTTCTATCTCAAATAGAAAGCAATAGTTTGTTTGTTCACTTGCCTTGACAAGTCTTTTCCTTTTCTGGTCTTCTTTATTTCTATCTCCAATTTTTTAATCTTTAGAATTATGCCTATGTATATATTTATCAGGTCTCTTCATTGTTCTCTCATATATATTTTCTTTGTATTCGTATCCTTCTCTATATTTTGGAGCTCTCTTTTCTCATGTAGGTGTAGCAGGGATTTCTTCTAGTTCAAATTCAAGGTAAAGTATAGATTGGATCAATTCTTAATTTACTCAAACATTTTCACTTTCCACTACCCTTTTTAACCTCATGTTGTAACATTGATATACCTTTCTTGTGGTAGAGTACCCCAAAAATATTCCTTCATCACATCATGCATCAAACTTACCAATATTATCTTCATCTCTTCTAGTATAGCATTTTCTCCTAAATATTCTAAAATATTTGACTCTAGGTGCATTTCCAAACCATAATTCATAAGCCATATTTCTATGATTTACTCATATATGTAGTATCTTAAGAAGATAAATAGGATTTTTTACAATATCTCTCTAATATTCATTGGATAGATTATAATCTTTTAGCATAGTCCTATCTATTTCTACAACTACTTTATTCTTTCTTTCAATACCCATTTTTTTGTGGAGTTCTAAAAGCATACATTTGTCTCATAACACCATGATCTTCACAAAAACTATCAAATTCATGTAATGTAAATTATATTCCTCTATCAGAACTCAAACACTTGATTCAATCATTCATTGGAATCTTTACCAAATTCTTGAAAATCTTAAACCCATATAATGCCTCTGAATTTTCTCTAGAATGTGACCCAAGTCATTCTATAATAATCATCAATAAGTAGCATTAAGTACTTTTCTCCATTCAGTTCTCTTGTCCTTGTAGGTCCACATAGGCCTATGAGAACCAACTCCAATGGTCTTTTAGTTGAGTACTCATTATTTTTGTAGTTTTTTTTATCTATTTTCCCAATTGACATTCTTTGTAGGTAGTATTAGTCAGCTTGGTAATTTTGGACAAATATCTCACAATATTGCTAGAATTTATCTTCACCATATTATCAAATTTGATATGTCCCATCCTTTTGTTTCATTTACAACACTCAATAATCTAAGATAGAGAACAACTATATCCATTATTTTCTTTTTGATAGTAAAAATTTCAATTTCTCAAACCTTCTGCAACTACTTTTTCAAGCCCTTTTCTAATTTCACCTCTAGATACATGAAAACTAATTTCAAATCCTTTACTACACATCTAACTCACACTTCATAGATTTTCCTTAGCCCTTTGACATAGTATACATCACTAGCTTTGTGTTTATCATTAATAGATATAGTTCCCTTATCACATATAGGTGTAGAGTCTTCACCAGAAAATGTGATTGATACTCCATCGTAATTTTCAAATTAAATGAACTTTCTTCTTTCTCTTTTCATGTCATTTGAACATCTAGAGTTAATGATCCAGGGTCTATATTATTCTCTAACATGTAGTGCAATATTTACTAATTCTTCTTCAACATTATGCCTTTCAGATATGTTACTAACATCATCCTTAATGGCCAAGAATATTACTTCATCATTTGGTTCATTTCTACCCTTAGCTTTTGATGTATGAGTCTCCATTGAGAAAAAAAATCTTCTTTCTATCATCTAATCTAATACTTATATCATACTTTCTATACTTCTCTTTTCCTTCATCAAATAACCTATAATCTTCCTTAAAAGGGAATTTAGTATAATAATGTCTTATTCTTCCCCAATTGAAACATTTAAAGGGTAAATTATCTTTATACTTTCTAGATCCATTCATCATCCTTTTAACAAATTGGCTTCATGATCATTCATACCATGACTTTGTTCGGAGATATTTCATTCTTCTTAGTGGCCTTGAATGCAACATCCTTCTTTTCACACCAACTTTCTTCAAGTTTGGAATTCTCAAAGGGATAAATTGCACCATACAATTCTTCCAGAGTGTATTTGTCGATATCACTACTTTCTTGGATAGAAATCAAAAAGATTTTGTAGGGTTTGGTCACGGTTCTCATTACTTTCAAAAGAACTCCATTGTCTTTGATAGTTCCACCTGTTCCTCGAATAGCATTTTCAATTTCATTCCCTTGATGCAAATTTCCTTTAATATCCTCACCCTCAAATATTCTTAAAGTTTCAAAATTATGATTCAGATTTTGTAGTTTGATATGTTTGATCTTCTTGTCTCCTTCATATATGCTACCCAACTTTTCTCAGAATTCATTTGCAGTCTTATATCTCATAACTTTCAACAAATCTAAATCACCCAAACCACAAATAATAACATTCATGGCCTTTGAATTGTTCTCATGAGCCTTGATCTCATCACATATAGGAGTACCCAATTCCAGAGGTGTATAACATTTTTTGATAGCTTCTAGAAATCCTAATGGAATAGAGTCCAAATGTGATTCCATCATTTCCTTCCAAAATGTATGATTTGTTCGATCAAAATTTGGTAAGTTTTGACACCATGTTTATTTTCCATCTCGGATCTACCTCAAGTGATTAATATTTCTACAAGAGGAACTCAAATCTAATATCAATTGTTGAACAATTTATGATATTAAGAGGGGAGGTGAATCAACATGCATAATTAAACTTAACTTAATTTGTTATACACCTTTAGTGGTTATCTTTAAATAAACTAATCATCTATTAAAGTTATATAAAAAATTATACATAGACATGAACATTGGATTTACCTGGGAAACCCAAGAGACCACGGTGAGAATCTACTCACTATATGAATAAATGCTTACAATATTTATTTTAGGCCCATTACCATAGAATCACATCGCTCCCTGATGTAGAACTTTACAAACTAAAGTTCACCACCTTAGGGTCAAACACTAATATGCACAAGCTGCCAAAAGAAAGTATTTTCTTCTAGTAGGTATATGAAAATGATGAAAAAGCATAATATAGGATCTCTTGATAAACTTTTGTAGATACTTTGTCAAATTTTCTATCTTCAGCCTCTTCTCTACTTCATTTGCATTACTCTGCCTTAATTTATATGTATACATTATCTGCACCAATCCAGGCTAAATTCATCCTTTTGCACTCACATATATACAAGCTTGATCATAAAAAATTCAACTAGGTATGCCACAAATAGATAAACAATGTTTTAACAAATTTAGCTACCATGAGCATAAATAATTAATGTGATCCACTTAGGAAATAAAGGGGGCCCAAATCCTTCATTACATATCATCCGTAAATGAATTCATCAAAGTGAAAGCATAATAACCTCCAATGAGACTGGCCCCATAAGAAACGTATCAAAAAGCATTAAAGCACACCAACAGGTCCTCCCAAAAATATTCTCAATGCATGTGACACCATGTGTAGGATAATGTGTCATAAAATGACCTATTTCAATCTCTTAACTCTTCCTCTAACACATATCCAAACCAATGACTGAGTTGAACAAAGGCCAACACGGACAACAATATTGCACTCAAAACAACATATATTCACTTGCAGAGAAAACCAACATAAAATATCCAAACTAGAACACTGCACAGAAATTATAAATGTGTCCATCAAATCACACACCCTAAGATTCCAATGTAGAGCATTCTCCAGGCTTGTCCAAACTATTCCTAATAGCCATCCTTTCTATTAGCAAATATCACAATACAAATTCTTCTTCTAAATAACCATGAACTTGAATAAATGATAGTGCAACATTCAAAGATAATGCATTACAATACCAACACTACAAGACAACAAATTATTATGTGAAGGAATGTTGAGCATTCTCACATAAGGACATCAAATTTTCTTTCTTGCATATTTCAGCTTTACATACTTCCATCTTTTCGGATGCACCTCATATTATTTTTGATATCATTAAAATTTTTCAGAATAATTATGAAACCTTATACTTCAAATACTCTTTCATTCATATTAGACTTCAGATACTATTTCCTATAAGTCATGCTTCAAATACTATTTCCTACAACTCAGACTGAAAATACGCTTTCCTGCATATCAGATTTGCAAGTCAAATGCCCTCATACTTGTTTTGCACTCTTCTTCATCAAGTTGACATTAATGCACAAAGTATTTTGACAACAATAGAAACATTGAACACATAATTCTAACAAAGAGTACAACCTTAAAAGTAAAATTTATGTTGGTTATATTGTATTTTATTAGAGAAAACCATCACTTTTGTCTCGCTAATATTGACTTGCATCCCCTCCTTTCTACAAAAAGACTCAAGGAAAAGTAAGTGATCTTGCAAGCCGAGAGTAGATATAAAAATAAAAATAAGGTCATTTGCATTATAAAAAAAAGCCTTATAACAAACTCGTCCAAATGGACATCATCACCACCTTGTAAGTTTAACCACTCTTCAAGTTTGTCAATATATAAACCAGAAAAGGTAGGCTACAACGTGCACCCTTTCTTGACCCCTACATCACTCCTAAAACTTTCAAAGATTCTATCTAAAGTTATAATCTTGACTATTACCTCCTCATACAACATATGAACAACTACTCTAAGATGTAAAGGGAACCCAAGTTCCTCCAACCTATAACAAATCTTATCTCTAAGGGCCATGTTAAAACCTTTTTTAATGAAATCTATAAAATAGAAAAATGCTTCCCCATTTTTCTCCCAAATTTATTAAGTTATGTTCCTTTAAGTTATATTATGATCAAATGTGAAATGCTTAGGTCTAAAACTCGAGTACCCTTTAGCATGATTATTCTCTTTCTTTTTTCCACTTGCTAATTCTATTTTATAGCATAATTATAAATAACTTTGCAAATAAATGATTTAACATAATGGTTTATAAATGGAGGGATTAATTCCAAATTAATTTGCAAAAGAATGATTATTTATAATGTTCCTATAATTGGAGGGATTATTGATGTCACTGCTCTTGAAAAGAGGAATTGCAAGACTAGTCGTCCAATCTAAAGAAAACTATTTTTGAATGATCTTATTAAAAAAAATTGTAATGTGAGGTGTAATATTTTTCATACTCCACTTTAGATAATTTTCTTGAAGATCAACCATGTCTTTTGATTTTCCAACACCTAGCTTCTTAGGACATATCTCCATCTCTTAGACAGTGATAAGTTTAGTAGTAGTGTTGACCAAGGGAGGAGTGTCAACCTAAGAATCACACCATAAAGTTTCCTTGGTTAATCAAACCACTAAGAATTTGTAATATTATTTTTCATTTGGTTTTTTCTTGGTTGCAACTCTTCCCAAAATAACTTAGGATTATTTTTTCTAAGATTAGCTCTTCCCGCCTTGTGTTCATCAAATCAACTTTTTTATTTCTTAAAATCTACTTGTAAGATTTGATGTTTATTTTTTATTGTTTGACTCTTTCAAAGTTACCCTTGCCTCTTTGCATTCTAAAACAAACCAAGCATTAACTAGAAAGCAATTTGTTTCCGATTTCTTATTTTTTGCCCTTTTGCACTTGACAAGTGCAGTTTTAATTAAGTTTGTTAGTGTGTGGCTATGAAGGTCATGGAGTGAATTTTCTCCTTAAAATTCTCTCAAGCACAATCTTGAATGTATTTAAATGTTTTTGGGTCAAATTATTTTTTGTCCTTTGAGGAAGATTGCCAAATACACCAATTTTTCATCCTAAGCTACTTCTTTTTAGTCCAAGATATACTTAAATCATTTCGTGATCAAAATTTAAATCCCATAGTTGTTCACCAATAGAAACTTCCTTCCTATTGTCACACAATTCAAGTGAGAAAAATGCATAATCCACTACACTTGTATCATTGTAGATATTACAAGTAAAATTACCAGACATCGTCCATCTAGCCAAGCCATTGCAAATGACTAAATCAAATGCCCAACAAAGAGTGCGCACCTACTCCCCAAAAAGATTGTAACAATTATTGTCTCTTGAACTCTTTCTCACTCATGATTATTTTCTTTTATAAGACAAATAGGATTGCAATTTTCCTTTCAAAAATGAATGCTAGCTTATTCACTTGTAGTCTTAGCATTGAAATCACCCACTAGGGCTTCACCTAGTTGAGAATACAATGAAATATCATTTTTTAACACTATAAAGGAGTCTTTGTGATGGATTTGAGGTAATCACCCTCTCTCGACCACTCAGCGTGTGTCTAGTGTGGTTTCTTATCCCAAATATTCCCCTTCATTTTTGGGAAAATTCTTTCTTTGAGGCCATAGGCAACTCTATTGGTTGTTTCTTAAAGGTGGATGAGGTTACCATTGTAGTGAGTTGATCTACATTTTCTCACATTCTGGTTGACATTGGCATCTCCACATCCCTTCCTAGGGATGTGGTTCTCATTGTCGAGGATATGCAATGAACCCAATCATTGGAATTTGAGGGCCTCCCCTTTAGATGTAGGTGATGCTTCTCTACTGGTCATCTAGGTACATATTGTTCTCTTTTGCATTGTAAAGGTGTTTCCATGTGGTGGAGGGATGTAAATGATGATCTTTTGATTGTCCTAGTGTTTGACTCCTCCTCTGATGACTCTCTTCATGTTGATGATGTCTCCCCAAGGATGTTGTGCCTTCTATTTTGGCCTCCTCTGTCATAGTGGATCTGTCTTCACCTCTTGTTGCTAATTTGGTACTCTTTGGCAGTGTGAACCCTTCTTAGATTGTTGTGGCTCATGATATGCTCCATCCTATGTCTATTGAGGTTCAATATTTTCAGCATCCTAATGATGGTGTTGATTCCCTCTCATTGAGGGTTCCACCACCTTCCCTTTGTGGTGGAGATCCTTCTGGAAGTATTGCCTTGACAGTTGTACATCAGCAAAGGAAGAATCAATTTGCAATCTCACATTTTCCTCCCAATGTTTTAGGTGAGTTGTTTTCCTGCCCTTGATGTGGATTACTAGTTGCATTTCTAGCCTTCTATCAATGTATTTTCTTGACCTTGTTTTAAATATTTTTTTGTGTTTATGTCTTTGGGCTATGGCTTTGTAAGGGACATCATTGTTTTATTGCTTCTATAATATATATATATATAGTAGATTAATAATTGGTAAGGTCAACTCCCAGATGGAGGCCACAAAGGGGACCTCATCCTCATTCAACACAATCAACTTAGAAGCCACATAATCTAATCAAGTCACAAATACCACATAAATATCACTTTAGGGGATTAAAATATGGATCTCTAACATGATAACCTTATGGCCTTGCCATTTGAACACAACCCCATTGACAATATTATATAAATATAATTAAAATAATAATTAATAATTGAAGACTATTATTATTATTATTATTTTATTGGTACACTTTCAAAGCCGCACTCATATATATATATGAAACTGAGGAAAATAATAATAATTACAGCCAAAACTTCTTTCTGGGCATTGATTTTGTATGCTTTTATGGTGACCAAACTACAAAAATGGTACACCAAACTACTGATCCTGCCACCTAAACAAAGACCAATGACTACCAACATATAAGGTGGTCATTCTACAAATTTTTCTATTACCTTTACACCATATATTATTAACATACATTGTACTAGGACATTACCAGAAACCAACGACGAAACCAGTTCCAAAAACTAGCACCATGGAAAGGCACCAACACTTCTCACCATGACCACCCCACTTAATCATCTTCTTTGGATTCCTATCCTTTTCCATGCATTTCATCCTATTCCTCCACCAACATAGATGCCCGGTTGAAATCTCCCACCACCACCCGTTCTACATAACCTTTTAGGAAATCTATCCCTGCATGAACTTGACTTTTTTCTGCCACCCTCATTAAAACAACCCACACAACTAGAATTTACATTGGGTTTGCATCCTCCTCGCCCATATTTGGTCACCTCTTATCATCTACAAATAGGGTGTGGCCAATGATTTCTCTCTCCAAATAGTCCTTCAACCCACATCCACATTTTGACCAAACTAACTTATTTATCAGATTATCTATTATTTGCTCTAATTTTCAAAGTTCAATAACATACCTAAGAAATTCAAGGAAAAGTAGAAATTCACACAACATGACTTGTTTTTGCTCAAGTAATTGTCCCCCAAAACCATTCTTACTACATGCAAAACAACCATTGTTCTAATTTTAAACACCTCCATCAACCTATGTTCTAACATGTCTTTATACATATTTATATTTTGTGTTTCCTCACCCTCAGACAAAGGGTCAGGTCCATGATTGGATCCGCTTATTACATAATGACACCTGGAACTTGTTAATGTTTAAAAGACTAGGTAGAATAATTACCCAATATGCTAATGCTTGCAATCATTAAATGAATGCTTTTGATTGTGGTGACATCAATCCTATCACTAAATTATTGGCATACAACATACTTCAACTAACATGATTGCAAGTTTCATTCTAGTCGATGACTAAAATGACCTTTACTTCCATTTATTGCACATCGAGTGAGGTTTTTTCCACCTCATCTACCACGTCATTTCCTTCTCAAAACATATGTAGGATAATAATTTTTTTGAGAAAGCTAGAACTGTCAAAATTTGCTTGAGCCAATTGTCCAATTTCTTGTTTGGAGTTCTTCTGGCAACCTATTCTTCTTCTTCCCTTCACTGCCATTAAGGCTGATTGAAATTTTTAGTTTTTATTAGTAGATCTTTCTCACTTATTTGATAATACATCCTGTTGGAAAGTTGACTCCCAGGGATTATATGGCTTATTTTGTGTTGTCATTATGGCAACAAAGTCATATGAAGTTTTGACAATAAACCATGAAGTGAAAATTGACTAAGTGTAGAAGACAGAACAGAACAGTGACTTGTAGTTGATCAAAGCATCAGTGCACGTGCGTATGATCACATCAGGATATGCGCATTCAGAACTAAGCTCTATGGTATGCTTTTATGCTTACCCTATACATGCATAGTATGGAATATCAATACAAACAAGTTACAGGAAGAACAAGTACACTAACAGTTCAAAGTACAGAGTATGGAGCCGACTTCAGGACTTTGATTAGCGTGTAATATTTTTGTTATGTAAAGGCTAAGCACCTATTGTAATAAGTTTGTAACCATGTATTAAACATTATTGTAAACACGCTTAAGCCAATTTGTTTGGAAGTGATGTGTATGTTGTTTTTGGGCCGACTAAGGTCTTGTTTATAGTCTCGTCTATTCAGGCATAAACATATATATGCAATGTAAAGATATATTGGAAGTGTTGAAGAAATAAGAAGAGAAAAGCAATGTAAATATTTCAGCATGAGATAGAGCCCCTAAAGAAGATAAGAGTATAAGTGCATAACTGGAACTGATCAGACATCTGTGTCATATACAGCAGTTCACTTTTGGATATAGTGCATATCTTTTCTCAGGAGGTTGTAGCCTTCTTTCTCATTGAGCAGTGAGCTCTTGGATAGTGAGTCCTCACCCCTAATAGGTTTGTTTGTAAAAGACTCCTAACAGAGTTAGGTCTTTAACCAGGTCATTGTACTTGCATTGTAAAGACTACTCCTAACAGGGCAAAGGAACTTTAACAAGTTCATTATACTAGTGCAATATTTGTGGGTACTAATTCCCACTGGGGTTTTCCTCTAATCA
>MU223568.1:3814091-3824392 GCA_018584345.1 Thuja plicata | reverse complement strand
AGAATAAGATTGAATCTGAATTATCAGGAGCAAAAGACAAGATTGACAAACTACACACAAGTTCTGATCTAATTCAATCATAGCTTTATGCACAAAAACTAAAAGGTGATACCACTGGTATGGGATACAGTCTAGCTCAAATTGAGATCAACTCATTACAAGAAAGAAAAAAATCTCAAACAGAATATTTAGAAGAAAAGAAAAATGAGAATCGTGAAGAGACCATAGCAGAACCACCAAAAGATAAGCACAAGGAAGTCAACCATACTTTCTATGCATGTAACAAGCATGGACACTTGGCAAGAGATTGTAAGAATGTAAGACCCTTCAATAGTTACTGTTAATCCTACAATAAGTTTGGTCATAGGGCTATTCATTGCAAAATAAATCAAAGAAATCAGCCACAACTGAACCAAAGAAATCAAACTCAATTCAATCAGAGAAATCAACCTCAAAGAAACTTAAAAAACATTACATGTTAGATATGTAATTACAATGGACACATAGCCAAGCAATGCATCATGATGAATAACAACATCATACCTCCTATCATTTGTCACTCATGTGGAAAGGCTGGACACATCTCAAGGTTTTGAAGATCAAGAACAAAAGGACAAGAAAATCCTAAGAAGTCTTTGTTTGAAGAACCAGGAGAAGTTAAGTTTGTGGAAGCTAAAGCTAACTCAGATAAAATATGGGTCAAAGTAAAGAAGGATAATGAAGAGAACAAGGTAGTAGATGCATCCTCAATGGATGCACCTTCTACTTCTGGATAGTTGACCCTCATGATCTTAGGGGGAGCTATTCTAGCTCTGAACCCTTGCGTGGCTGGTATACTCACCTCTGAGTATGCGCCTATGGATTCATGCATGTGATCACAAATTAAGGTCGTATGCATTCACGCATTGCCTTTACTTTGTTCAAAACAAAGTTTGAAATTCTCTCTGTAAACCGCTTTACAGCAACGAGCATTAAATGCAATTAATCTTTATATAAATTGGCAAAAGATCTTAAAAACCTCACTTTGCATCTGAGATTGAAGTATTCAAAAAGCAGATAAGCATTGAGCATCAAAGCACTACAACTTAAAGGATTAGTTGGTTTGTGAATAGATTAATGATTGGAATGGAACCCTAGCAATCACATCATTTTAGAATCGTTATAAAACCCTACTTATCCAAGTTGCAAGTAAGTATGGCAACCCCTGTTATATTAAAAATTGTTGAAAGGAAGAGATTTGTCTTTAAGAAGCATCCATTCAAGTCTATACTAGATGATGTTGAAGGAGCATTCTCTAGGACTCTGCTTGGATTCATACATGTAGAAGACATCCACGCATATGTTTATTGCAAGAAGGAAACAGTTGGAGACAACAGCATTGCATCTCTCATGGGTTCTATGATGAAACTAGACTATTCATTCAAGGATGAATATGTGCATCTCACTGATAACCCTATCTTTGAGTATTCAACCACGCACAAGTTCTATGAGCCAGAATGGGTTAAGATATTACTAAGAAGGATACATGATGACCTATATTGGATTGGTGAGGTTCCTATCCACATTACTATAGATCTAATTCATGAGATGACTAGACTTCCTAAGATTGGACCAGCTCTTCCTACTGGCAAGGATGTTAAGAAGCAGGTAGAACAAGTTTTCTTATCTAGAAGTGATAGGTGTGGCATGACTATTGATCCCATTAAGGAGAATGACATCAAACTAATCACTATGATACTTGGATACAAGTTTTAGCAAGAAAGAAGACTGAATAGTCTGTCCACAACAACAATTCTAGAAGCAATAAGGATAGTGAGAGATAACACTCAGTACAATCTCTATGAATTATTGCGCGCACAGATGATAGAGAATATCAAAGCCATTAAGCATGACAAGAGAAAGATATTCAAGTTTGGCTCTTTGATCATCTATTTGTACTTCCACATTGTTGGTAAAGTTGCAAATCTTTACCTAGATAGGAGCAAGCCTACTATGTCTCAGAAATCACTAAAAGCTACATCAGAGAGTAGTGCAAAAGATTCTATGGACATGGATATCAAAACTTTTAGGATCAAGATGCAGAAGAGGTTCAGGATACCTAAGAAAATAGTTGAGAAGTACAAAGACACCATATGTTTCATGGTGGAGATTGACTGTACTTTCATGGAGGCAGTTGAGCCTAGAACAAAATGGATTCACCCTCTTGGTTATGAAGTTGAAGAACATGTTTTGGAATGTTATGCACAAGTCCTCCTATCTTTTCCCAAGGATCCCAATGAACCTAGATGGGGTACTTACAGAGAAAAGACAAATCAAGTTGATTTTTTCTTATACAGTGCTGACAAAAAAAGGAAGGCATCAAGGATTACCTCAAATATCCTAAAAGTTCATGGTGTTACACAAGAAGATGTTGAAAGAGCTAGAGAAGCTAAGATAGCCAAAGAACTTGAGAAAACTCCTACAGAAGTGAAAAGGGAAAAGACTGATGATATGCCTAAAAAGAAAAAGAAGAAATCAAATGTAGACACATTTGCGCCATCAACCACAATTGATCTAGAATCCTCTCCACCTTCTGTACCAAGAAAGAAGTCTAGAGGAAGGAAGCAAGCACCCACTAGTCATCCATCCTCAAGAACTACAGGGAGAAAGGTAAATAACACACAAGCTCCTCTTGAGGTAGGTTTTAGGCCTAGTCTTAATGTCTTAAGGAACATAATTGTTAATGAAGGAAGACTAGAATCTCTCAATAATGTATATGACAAATATCAAGAGATAGACAAATCAGAGATTCATTCTATGATCATCTCTCACATAATTAAGTTCAAAAGGACAGTGTTGGAACTCAAAACTGTCATACCAAACAAGGTATGGAACATACTTGATATATTAAAGAGGCAAAAAATTAAAGAGGATATGAGGATAAGATAAGAAACATTGGATAGTCTTCTCCCGGTGTGCTCACATGATGATAAAGTCATTCTGTTGGATTTAGTAAAGCCGCACCTGAGAACCAAAACAAGAGTTCTCTATATCATGAATAAGTAGTCTGATCTGGTTGGTGAAGAGACTCATAAAGCATTTGAGTGGGTATTTATGGATAGACATATGTATCCATCAACGGCGCCTATAACAAAAGTAATTCCAGTTCCTCCCAAATAGGTTACAGAACTAGTGATTTAGAATACACCTAGACGTGTCCACAGGTTTCAGTGCCCTCAATTTCAATAACTTCTGATACAACAAAAGATTCAAGGGATACTATAGTGATTGATAATATCAAGATATCCATGACAGCCTCTGATAATGATATGGACAAAGTTGATAAAGCATTGTAAGCACTGAAGAAACAAAGGAGGTATGCACTGATGACACATCTTTACAACAAGATGAAGTCCCCTTTAATGATTCAATAGATTTGAATAAAGAACAAGACAATCAAACTAATGAGATACCAACTATGGAAATCCCAGTAAAAAGTGAATGCATAGATACTAGTCATAATACTATATTCACACCATCCATTCAACCATCAAACTCATTGTTGTCAAGTTTAACCCCTGACTCAGCAAGTCTGGATGCATGGGGAGAAGAAGACCTGACCAAGATCAGTGTCCTAGCCATGGAAAAAGACAAAGAGAAATAGGTTATGAGAAACCCTCTCTTCTTGGAATTAGTAAACATTCTGAATGACCTAGTGCCTACGGACAAGAAAGTAGCAAAAATTCAGTCAGTTGATGATGTAGATAGCATACTAACAAGCTTCAAAGCACATTTCACAAGCTTAGTAGACTTAGCTACTAGAACTGCAGAAGATGAGTATAAAAAGGAAAGATTAAATGAACTAGTAAAGAATTTTACCTTAGATCTAAACTCATTAAAGATTGGTCAGTCTATGTTGAAAGAGTTGGCAGCTAAAGGCAGAAATGTAATAGCAAACTGCATGGACAGAGTGAAATTCACCTCTGAACATATCAAGAAGATAGAAGAGGCAGATATCTTGGTTGATAGTGTTAGAAAATCAGTTGAAACATCCATGCAAGACATGAACATCTACAACAGTATCTATCAAGGTCAGCTAGACAAGATTGAAAAGGCAAAATTCAAAATTAATAAGATAAGAATCAGGCAGACTCAATTGAGAAATGCACTAGCGCCCTCCTTAGCAGTTATGGATGAGAACATCAAACAAATTGATGCCACTATTGTCACGTATGATCAAGGTCCCCGCATGGATCTAATAAAAATGGGGAAGCTCACATATTCTCTATGCGCCCATCTCCAGACATTTGATGCAATGAAGGCATTTTGGTAGAAAGAGATCAAGTATCTTCAGATTGGATATCCAGATGTATACATAGAGTAAGCATTTAAAGACTTACAATTTTGACACCTTTGTCATTAATGTCAAAGGGGGAGTAATGTATGTATGAGGAGAAGTGTATATATATGCAAATAAATATATAGTATATATTAAGAGAAGAAAATATACAGTTTTTTATGTTAGTCAATTTTGAGTAACTTAGCCACATTCCTTTGTTGCCATTAATGACAAAGGGGGAGATTGTTGGAAAGTTGACTCCCAGGGAGTATATGGCTTATTTTTTGTTTTTATTATGGAAACAAAGTCATATGAAGTTTTTATAGTAAATTATGAAGTGAAAATTGACTAAGTGTAGAAGACAGAACAGAACAGTGACTTGCAGTCGATCAGAGCATCAGCGCACGTGCGTACGATCACATCAAGATACGCGTGTTTAGAAATAAGGTCTATGGTATGTTTTTATGCTTACCCTATACACGCATAGTATGGAATATCAGTACGGACAAGTTACAGGAAGAACAAGTACACTAACAGTTCAGAGTACAGAGTATGGAGCCGACTTCGGGACTTTGATTAGCGTGTAATCTTTTTGTTATGTAAAGGATAAGCACCTATTTTAATAAGTTTGTAACCATGTATTAAACATTATTGTAAACACACTTAAGCCAATTTTTTTGGAAGCATTGTGTATGTTGTTTTTGGGCTGACTAAGGTCTTGTTTATAGTCGTGTCTATTCAGGCATAAACATATATATATATATATATATGCAATGTAAAGATATATTGGAAGTGTCAAAGAAATAAGAAGAGCAGAGCAATGTAAAGATGTCAGCATGAGATAGAGCCACTAAAGAAGATAATAGTATAAGCGCATAACTGGAACTAATCAGACATCTGTGTCATATACAGCAGTTCACTTTTGGATATAGTGCATATCTATTCTCAGGAGGTTGTAGCCTTCTTTCTCATTGAGAAGTGAGCTCTTGGATAGTGAGTCCTCACCCCTAACGGGGTTATTTGTAAAAGACTCCTAACAAGGTCAGGCCTTTAACCAGGTCATTGTACTTGCATTTTAAAGGCTGCTCCTAACAGGGCAAAGGAACTTTAATAGGTTCATTATACTAGTGCAATATTTGTGGGTACTAATTCCCACCGGGGTTTTCCTCTAATCAAGGTTTCCCCGTAATCATATTATGTGTTATGTGATCTTGTGTTAAGCTTCAAGTGATATATAATTGTTTTATGTTTAAAGTTGTTGAAATTGAATAAATAGCTAAACATTGATTCACCCCCCCCTCTCAGTGTTTCCAACACATCCTACACTTGCCAAGCCTAGATTACCTTTGGCTTCCCATCAAAATTTATCTTTACCTAGTCCTCATCGGTAAACAAGGGATTGTATTGTTATAATTTTATTTTTTCTATCATTTAAGTGCATAAACTTTTAGCTTGGCCCTTTCTCTAGGTGAGGCCAAAAATAAGGGACCTCAACCTTGACATTAGTACTTGACTAACCTAGAGGCATTAACGCACAACCATCTTTCTCATTCTCCAGCTGCCTCCTCCATAATATCCTCCATATGTTGGAAGTGGATTCACTCTTAGAGCGGGGTGAATCATATTGATTATAATTTTCTCTAATGTGAAACTTTAAAACTTTCAACTGAAAAACTTAATATGATTGAGCATAAGCAATACATTTAGGTAATTTATAACTAAGGACAAGTTCTCAACAAATATGTACTGAAGTATGTATGATTAACCAAATTAAATGAATAACTTTAAGTATGCATTCTGATATGTATTGAAGCATGAGTAACTAACCATTTTAGAGGAATGTCATTAAGTATGTACTCTGTGTGGTTTGTTGATGCAAACCAAACAACAATTAGACCTCAAAGTAATAGTGAACAAAAACATTTGATGAGAACAACACTCTTAAAGATAGTCTTATATTAAAGTATATTTATGATCATTCAACTAATATTAAGGTTTACTTTGTTGTTTTTTAAACATTATATTGACATGTTTTGCAGAGTTAAGCACATATAAAAATAACATAGGCTAAAACACAATGGAGAAAAATATATTGAAGGAAAAATATAGTAAATTATCATAGAACAAACTAAAACACATAGATCAAACTGAGTGACAAAAGTGAGCACATAACACCTTGAATTTAATGAGTGGAAAACCCTAATACAAGAGAGAAAAAATCATTCGGAACCTGTATCCTTTTTTTTAAAATCTCAAAGAGCACCAACTATGTACATCAATGTTCTGAAGCACCAACTTCAAGGAGCACCAACTCCGTACATTTTTGTTTAGCAGCACCCACTACAAGGAGCACCTACCCCTATCTCTCAAAGGAATGTATCTTATAAAAAGACTAATAACTTTACAGTTGCATTTTGATTTGCAGTTATAGAGTTATTAACTATTTAGATGTACAGGAATGATATTTAGTTTTCCCAACTACAAGATACAGATAACACAGTAAAATCAATACCTTTCAATGCACAAATGTATTCAAGACCCTTTCATTGCTATATATGTATGATGTGTCTCACTATTTTCAACTGAATATACAATGATATTTCTTTCAAAACTTCACAGAACAAACTTTTTTCATCACTTTCCAATCTCTCACTCCTGATATATATCTTCACACATATATATATATATCATGCTCCTCAGACACACATGAACACTTATTATCCCTTTTTTCAAACATATATTTTTCATGCATATATAGTTTATGTTATATAGAAAATAGATGTGTGTAATTTTACATATTAGAAAAATAGATAATTGTTTAAAAAATGAATTATGTTTTTGCAGAAGTATTCAACTATATAGCCACGTAGAAGGGTAACAAACCCTAGTTAGGTTTTACATCAGAAAACACTAATGTTGCAAACCCTTGAGTTTAGGGTTCTTTAAAAATGTAGATGTAAGTCATAAACAATAAATTGTTCCTGCTAGTCCTTAGTAATACCTATGTTAGGGTATCATTAAAAATTGTATTAGCTTTCACAATATACCACAAGTTTAATGCATGTGTGGAAACAAAACATAAAAGAAAGATTGTCATCCTTCAAAGTGATGTAGTATTTTCACCTTCATTTTACGACAAGTAAAAAGCATATTCCTTTTTTTAAATAAATTACCATTTCAAACTGAAATTGATCTACTTACCTTCAAAAACCAACTAGACTAAGGAAGTTATCATGTAGATGAATCGTAAGATAACCTAGTACTTCTTTAGAATTGAAGGAGAAATAAAACCTATGAAGATCTTGTGAAATCGACTAAATCATCCACCATTCTTGGCAAACAAACCACCAATGTGTTGCACATTGTGAATAGAGCATCATAGTAAAAACTCATGTGAAAATATGAAGCAAAACCATCTCAGTAAAAGATCCAAAGACTCCCATGGGGGTGGTTCCAAGTTTAGGGTTTGTTAAGCATCAACAATACTAATGAACACTTTTCCATTTATTTTGTTTTTCATTTCCTTAGGCCCTTCGAATCCTAAATCACAATGAATGAAATGTTGAAGTCCACACAAAAAATATTTAAAATCCACTCTGATCATTGAAAAAACAAACAATATAATATGGGCCAAGTCAATATATGCCAAATCAGCTTCACTAAACCAACGTGGATGATGCCACAATGCCTTATCGACTATAGTCAAATTAACTCATGCAAGATATGTTGACCCTTTTAGACAATAAGCAACAAATGTAAACATCACAATCACAAGTGTACCCATCATATACCTGTAAGTTGTCTTCTCAAAGAGTATTCACTAAGATATCAATGAAGCATCATAACAATCTGCACCCTTTTGTCATCAAGGACAAATTGCAACAGGGGCAACACCATCCTCCTACTCCTCTTCTTCCTCTCCTCTCCTTTGTCTCCTTCACATTCTCCTCCTCCTCATTCATGTCCTTTCTCCTTTTTAACATCACCAGAGATACGTTCACATTGGCAGCACACCCTCAACATGAACGTTGAGTGAGCCTAGCGAGGATTTGAAGCTTGGTTATCACCATCAATAATGCAACCACTTAACCATGACACTACGTGATGACCCCATTATATTATTATAATATAAAATTATATAGATTTTTTAATCAAACCAAGATTATGTTTTTACAAAAAAAATTCACAGTAATGTCTATATTATATTATGATTATTAATATTATTTTATTGAAGTGAGATTTATAGTTATTATTGCATAAATATTATTAAAATAATATAATTTTGGAATAGCAATAATTTAAAATTATTATAATTAATAATTACAACAAATACATTTATTACAATACTATGAAGGCAATTACTCACCACTTTTTTTATTAAAAATCAAATCGCTTTATCAATCATTCCACTATCAAAAGAAATAAAATAAAACTAGTTACTATTGTGTAATAGTGACACTGTTGTAATTGAGACTATGATTCACTATGAAAAAGCAGCAAAAAATGCTAATAGGGGGTTTTGAGTTAGGGTTTTATGCAGGTGCGAACGGGGAAGAAGGCAAGATAAACATCCCGCGAGCTGCAAATGACAGTATTGGCAGAGAAGCTAAGGATCTTACCAGAAAAATTTCAACCCCAGACACAAGCCATACCAGCTTCTCCGAGTATTGCTTTAATTGTTTTCTCTATGGGAATAAGGTTATCAACTGTAGAAAACCTGATATGCGCTCAGCTAGACCATCCTATGAACATCTTAAACCATTCATAGAGAAACAGAAAAAGAGGAGTTTAGCAAAAGGAAAGAAAAGTTTGGCGACAAAGGATCAACTTTCAAATTCATTGGCTCTTGATGATAATAAAAAGAAAGAATGGAGAAGTGCTACGGTCCCAAAGATATTCACTGTAAATACCCTAGATCACCAAATTGATTTCTTTTCCAAAACTAAATATGTTGCATATCAAATTTATAATCCCGGGAGAACGCGGGCCCTAAAGTCCAGAATTAGTTCAGTTAAAAACTCTGAGGTTCCCCATTCTACATTGGGGAGAGGTGGACTCAAAGTGGCCCAGGGGTCTCTTGGGTTTGTGAAGACACAAGAAAAGGAATGGCAACTAGTCAAAAGGAAGGGGAAGGTAAGAATTCACCCTTCAGATCAAAGATGTAATGTTATTACTCTGAGGAACTCCTTTGAATCATTAAGTGATGAGAAATATTCTCCTAAACGGGGCATATATTTACCCCCTCATAAGCCCAATAGGTTTTGAAAGGGAAGGGCACTTCTAGGGATAAGGCACACCGGATTGCAGTTAAAGAATAGCTTGATGCTAAATGTATCCCCCCTTTCCTTGGAAAAACCTTAGAGCTTCAAGCCAGGGTTTCCAAAATTTGGAAGAAAGAAAGCTTACCAAAATCAGAGCTACATCGGCATAGTAATAGGGAATGTGACTCGAATCTGGATACCAAAACTAAACATATGGTATCCACGGCACACTCTCCCCCACATCGAAGATAGACTGGTAAGTACCAAACATAAAAGCCACACTCAACAGCAGGTAAGTCAAACTGTGTTATATCTGATTATCAAAATGGGTTATCCAATCTAGTGTATACACCTCCACATAGACGTAATAGCAAGTACAACTCTATTCAATCTAAAGATAAAGGTATCTCTGGCCTGAAATCTAATATAATCAATTTAGATGATAATTGTATATTGCAAAAATAGAAGTATTATGAAGCTATAGGTGTTATCTGTCGATGGAAAGGAGCTGGAGTGAACATTCTTGATATTGCAGATGGCCTGAAAGCAATACTTCCCACTGAGGTAAGTATCACTATCCTCACTGATAATTTTATTTTCATAGATTGTAAGAGTCCTGATCTTAAAAGCAACATTATGAAAGGAAGTGTTCTTAAATTCAGGCAAGAATCTTTTTTTGTATCCAATTGGACTCCTCTTTTCAATCCAATTAATTTGGGAGA
>MU223568.1:3779090-3804495 GCA_018584345.1 Thuja plicata | reverse complement strand
ATATATATTACAGACTAATATTCAATGATGATGATTTAATAATAATTAAATAATAGCAAGTTTCTAAATTCATATTAAAATATTTTAAAATTTAATCCATCATTTTAAAATATTGAAATAAATTTATATTTTATCATAAATATTCTAATATAACATATATTTATATTATAAAGTAAAATATAATATTATCTATAATAAATTTTTATGGTTTGTTAATAATTCAAAGTGTCATATTTATGGTTTATAAAAATATGGCATGTCAATTCATATGGTCTACGAAAACAACCATTACGACCATCAAATTCTAGACATGTATGTAACCATCCTGGATTCCCAACATCTGACAACTAATATATATAAATGATGCTAAAAAATTACATTGCCAACACATTATAAATATGTGTGCATTAATACGGTCCTCCGCCCAATGACATGTTATGATTATCATCAGCCACATGTCCATCTTGTCTTGCATTATATTCATCACCTATATTGTCAGGTAAATAGACATGAAAAAAAACTTGATGATGCACATGCGTTATCTCAAAAATCATCCTTCCATCGTGATGCCCATTCTTACATCCTATGGAAAGCATCATCCATATTTTCTCATCAGTTTCTTGCATCATTTTGAGCTCTTTAATAGATATCATAGAGAATATGATAGATCACAGACGCCATTAATATGTGGTATTTCTAAGGCATGTTTGGCAATCATATCCACCTCCCCATTCCCTTCATAATAGGCGTGTGAGACTCTGAATTCTTCAAACCTATTGATAATTTCCTAGATGGGTTTTAGTCACCTTCTCAATTTCCAATTTGGGGTATTGATCTACCTTATTTAATTTATCACTATCAGAGAGTCCCCTTCTAAGTGAAGATGCCTCACATTCATTTTGATTCCCAATTTTAGCCCTAACACAGTTGCACAAAACTCAACATGGTTATTTGTTGGAATACCCAAGTGCTTAACTCTCTCAACCATAAGGGTATCATCATGATATTGAGGTAAGAAGGTTTCTTAGATAAGGCCAAGGTTTCTCTTGGTTGCTCCATCAAAGTTGATATTTACCCTTCCCATCTTAAGTGGAGACCACTTCACCACCCAATATCAGATTGGACAGAGGATCGTCCCTTTGAGCCATGGGAGCAGAGAAAATACAGTTTATATTTTAAAATATATATTAAAAATATAAACATTAGGAAACATGGTCAACCTATTTTAATTATTGGTTTTTATTGGTTGTTTCTTTGACGTGAATTCTAATGAATATAAACAAAATTTTACATTATAAATAAGATTATACAGTACTATTAACCAATAGAGTGATTGATAAAGCAACTTTAATAATTCAAAATAAATCTGAAAAAATATATACATTAGGAAACTTGGTCAACCTATTTTAGTTCTTAGTTTTTTATTGGTTGATACTTTGACATTTAATAGAATTTGGTGAATGCATTAGTATTCTGCCTTGGAGGAACTAATTTAATAATAATGCAAAGTAAATATTGTATGATAAATTTGAATGATGTGGTGGAATTATAAATAATAAAACAATGGCATTAATTTTATTTTTTTAAATAGAATTTTGTTAAATTTGTCAATTAATTTATTTATAAATATTTTAATTTTATTTATTTATTTGTCTTGGATGCTTATGCAATATTGATGTCGCGGAATATTGATTTGATATATCTTGATGTGTAACAAGATATGCTAGATTATATTCTCTCCTTAATGTTCAAAATGATTTACTGATTGTCCTTTCAACACCAACATACAATTCAAATCCGTGTGTGATTTAGTTGACTTGTAATAATTAATTGGAAGGAAATGTCAAGTCTAAATTTTGAATTTTTATTTTGAAATGGCTATGGATTTTAACTTGCATAGTGGGTGGATAAACTAAGATTCAAGGTTGACTCTCAGAGATGAGTGCAAATGGAGTCAAGTGAAGATTTTTTTATTTGACAATTTTCATGGATAAATACACCACTTCCACATTAATCATTGCATTAGAGCCAAATGGATCAATGTGAGTCCAAAATGAAGGACACAAGAGCAAGGTTTTTAATTTCCCCATTGCATTTTCCCTCACTTTGACTCACTTATTAGCTACTATGAAAATAAAGCTCAAAATAAAATAAATATTTAGAATCTTATAAAAAGAATGCAAAGAAGAATGCCAATTCTATTTATTGTCCTTGTGTAACATCATAAATTTTACCTCATGCAATTCACATCGCATAGGCCTCTACTTAAGCTGACTCTATGATAATGTTGCCTCTTCACCTTCTACCAACCTACCTTGTCACCTGCCACCTCATTTTCATGACTGTTTGGCCCAGATCATTCATGGACACGTGCACACCATAGAGACATCCATGCATCATGCATTTATCCCTCAAATATTTGTTACTAAGGTTGTCGTTGGAGCATTATACTAATTGATTACTAGCAATGTAACGCCCCTATGGGCTTCCACTAACATTGAGGCAAGCTCACCACAATAAACTATGATTCACTCTCTCAAGTTCGCACTCTCTCACTCTCACATTTGTTCCATTTTCTCATCTCTATTGTTGCTCATAGAAAATATCTGCTGACTTGGGAAGTCTATGCTCTTCCTCACTCCAACAAGCTCTTTCTTTTTGGTGTTGAAGGGAAGTGTCCTCTTCCTAGGTTATCATATTTATATTGTTTAGGATATCTCTTGTGTTATCACTATTATTCATCTCTCTTGTTTCAATTATCTATTAGATCATTATCTATCTATTTGGTTGTCCATGAAGGTGGAAACACCAAAATGGGGGTTTGATCATGGAAACCTTCTATTCACAACCACCCGCAACATTTTTATTCTTATTCGTATGTGTGCAAGTACATTGAAGAAGAGCTTGGATGTGGTAGAGGCTTCATTTAATGGACATGTGTGAGTATTTCTTTCCTTTCCTTCATCTTTTCAATTACTTCCTTATCTATTATGTTCTTGTCTTTATTTTAAATAATAGTATTTAGCAGTGAGAACTATACTTATTTTTTGGCACCTTTTTCGTATATATTTTTGTACTATGTGTGTACAAGAAATTTTTGTGTTGCACTATTGTCCATGGCCTACGCGTGCATCCTAGACTAAGAGCTAATGAGGTTGAGAAAAGAGCCCTTATAACCCATCTATTTCCCTTATGTTGTTTAAATATTTCTATTAGTTAGTGTGGGTTACACACACATCACCCCCTTCCAGAGAGTGAACTTTGAGGTCATCGTGCCATAAAGGTTGCTTTGAATGGAGAGTAGGATACTAAATCCTTGAGGCGTCTAACTAGCCTTTGCAATGGTTTTATTTTCCTTCTCTATATTTTGGTGAAGTTGATGTGAAATCACCTCCTTGTTTAAAATATAGCTAAAAAAATTTCACAAATTCAAAACTTTCTTGTCTTTTCATCCCTTCGTAAAATTTCATCTCTACATATTCCCCTCCATCTATTGATTATGTGCACATGATTATGGTAACTCACTTCTATCTCTCCCCCAATTCAGAAGGTGAGGGCTCTCAATTTATATTCAAACCTAATGACTCAATATTACATGTATATCTCTCTCCTCTCTACACTCCTACAAAGATTAACAATAACACTGTGATAGGTGTTATGGTAGATCCTTCCTACAGGGTCAATGTAGTTATGGAGGAGGCCCTCTTCATCAATGGACTACACAGGATGAGGTATGATGAATGCATGGCCACAAAGCATATGTATGATGGCCGTTATGTTACACTTATGGAGTCCAGTACCTTGTCAATTCATGAAGAACCCAAGTTAGATCCATCTACTTTTTGTATCCCTAAGTCTAACCTATTTCAAGTGAACCTAGGTATTCCCTAGCTAATCTCTATGGATACAATCCCCTCAATGGTACACAAGTGCTTGATTATTTTTAAGATAATTTATTTTGGTGGTAACAACTTTCTTGACTCTATACGGAAAAAATGTGGCATCATCATCATCATAAAGAAACTTCCGCGATGTCTCATTCCGCTAGCTCTGCTGCTAAGATTAGGGTTCATCCCATCCTCACCATTCTGGCTATTGGTACTCGATTTTCTACTGGGTCCATTGGCGTTGTGCCTTTTCCCTCCTGCGATGGTGGTTTGGGTGTTAAGCATGATATGAATGTCATTCTGGGTGCGTCGGCTGCTGCTGTGGAAGTTGCTCCTTTACTGAATTCAGGGGTTCCTGCCCCTGCCTCCATGAGGGAGGGTGAGGGTAAGAGCCCTCATGTGGTATTTGCAGAGCTCTCCGCTACTACAAGGGTTGATGCTAGGTTGAAAATGGGGGATATTTGTGGGCCTATTCCTATCTCTAGACCTATCTCTATTGTTTTTGATGAGGATGTGGAGGAGGCTATAGACCTTAATATCTCTATTTTTTCTTCATGTGCTTTGATTTGTAGGTTCAAAGGTTTTTGGCCTAGTCTCTCGAAACTTCATGAGTGGATCTCTAATCATTGGGAGCCTTTCCTCGTGGATATTGTGCACATCTATCCATTGGCTAAAGGGTTTTTTATAGAAAATTTTGAAGATGTCTTGGACAAAAAAAAATTGTTGTGCAAACATTTTTCAGCTGGGAGGAAAGATTTATGCTCATGGTTAAGCCCTGGCATATTGATTTTGACCCCATCTCGAAATCTTTCATCAGGTTTCCTATTTGGGTTCGTCTTCCTAATCTTCCGCTGCATCTATGGATCGATTCTCTATTTGAGGGGATTGGTAATGTTCTTGGGGAGTTCTTACTGGTGGATGGTAATTCTTCTAATATTCTCCACTCTACTTACGCTCGCATTCTTGTTGATATTGATCCTTCTAATGGTCTTCCTACGGAGATAGTCATCAACTCTAAAGGAAAATGGAATCAGTCTCTGGATTATGAAGGGATTCCCTTCAGATGCAGAAGGTGTTTTAAAACTGGGTATTTGGCTGCTTAATGTGGACTGGGTAAAAAGAAAACTATGACTTCTTGGTGGAACGGTGCTTATGCTCAACACTATTTGGTGGAAAAGAAGCTTGTTTCTCCAAAAAAAATTCTCTCAGATGGCTGCGCAGGTCCCTTCTCCTCCCCCTGCTAGTTTGGTCGAGGCTCCTGTGTGCTCTCCTATGGTTGCCTCCATTGTTGCATCGTCACCTGGTTTGGTGGGGGCTGCAGTATCTCTAGACTCCCCTGGTGCTGCAGGGGTAGTTGCTACTATTGGGTCTGCAGAAGCTTCTCTTGCAGCTTCTACTTGTTTTTTTTCTACCTTTGTTGGTAGCTTGGTTTGCTCTGGTTTGGCTAATGATTCTCTGCGGTTTCAGGATGAGGCGGCAAGAGTTGAAGAGGGCTAGATAACTGTTAAAGGAAAAAAATTTAAGACGCCCTCCTCTTTTGATATGACTCTTCGTTCCCATCAGAAGGGTGCTAAAGGTAAATCCTAGTCTTGGATTAGTCTTTAGCTTGGGTTTGCATGAAGATTGTTTCATGTTTTGTTTCTTGAAGGTTGTCAGATCCTGTTGTAAAACCCTCATTGTGGTCTAGTTCTGTTTCGTTTAGAGGGCTTTTTTGAATATCTTTTGAGATACCTTTGTACAGGGTTTTGGGGTCCCTTCAAAACCCATTGTTACCTTAATCAAAAACAACTTTCTTGTTTCATGACATACTACTTGATTATTTTTCATTAAAGCACCACATGCATGTATTGCATTTGTAGTGAGAACAAAGGGCTTCCTAAAATCTAAAATACAAAGAAAAAGTGTAGATGTTAACAGTTCCTTTAGCATTTCAAAATTCTTATCACGTTTAGGGGCCCATTTATATTTTTTTCTTTCCTACCTAGATTGATTAAATATGCAACATGTTTTGCTAACAAAATGATGGTAGAAACCAGATAATCTTAGGAAAATTTTTATTTCATGAGCATCCTTGAGGATCAGATAGGCCAATCTTGAATTTCTTTAATTTTAGTAGGATTGGATGAAATAGCCTTTTTTAATATATGTTGTAACCAGTTACATGTAAATTCAGCATTAACTTTACAAAATTATTATCACGTGTTCACATAACATTTATCTTATGCATGACATACACATCCCATACTACATAGTCACTCATTATTATTTGCTCACTACATTGTAAGATTATAATCATGCATTCTAGAATACATAAGCATCTTCTTTTACTACAATATAAAGCACATGTAGAATGTTCTAAACTTTGACACAAAAGAGGTCAACCAAAGATAACCCATGCATATGCCTTTTACTAATATTAATGTTTCTTTAATTTCTTTTGTATCAATTTACTGATGCAATTGGTATACACTATTTTCAAGTATTAAACATTGAATATAGTTGTTGCTAATTTTGTAGGACCTTTTGGATGACGAACGCAAGGCTTACGCTTTAGTAAAAAGGGGAAGGATTTTATTAGATTTTATTGTTGGAAATGCTTTTTGTTCATAGATTTATTAATGCTAATTGAAACCTATTAAATATTGTCTTCCAATGTGATATGGAGGTCAATCGGCTTGTGGTCTAGTGGTGAGGTTGAATGGTTCTTAATGATCCTACTAGGAATCAAGTCTTGCTGAGTGCAAGGCTCCGACATAATAAGGGATGAGGTCAGGATTGTGCCTGAGAAAATTTGGCAGAATGGATACCCCTCAACCCTTGGCTCTTAGCCAAAAAGGTTCAGCCTATAGCTCAAGCTCTCATTAGATAGCTATATGTCACTACTCCATCAAAAATATTGTAGTATGAATAATTATTAATGATTTAGTTTGTTCGTAATACTTGAAGAGTAACTAATGGGTATGCTTATCTAACTAAATGGTTTCAATTGCATTTTATTTGTTTCAACAAAAATCCATTAAAGGATTGAATAGTCAAAACTAAGGCAAGCAATTATTTTGCATCATGCGGAAATTCTCTCTTTCCCTTAAAGATGTGAATTGGGTAATAATTCATTTTTCAAGAATGTGGTAAAATTATGGTAACATAATTAATTTTCAAACATTCTTAGGAAATATTTAATTCATCTCAAGTTTCACGTATAATTCTATATAAATTTGTTTGAAATATTTTCGCTTATAAGTAAACCCTAATATTTTATTTTATTATTATTATTACTATTATTATTTATATTGTTGTTGTGCATGGGCAACTAACTCTTTAAACCTTAGTTTTTATTATTATATACTTAATGAAGATACTTTTCACCCTAAGTAAACTTATTTAAATAAAAAGTAATTAATTTATTAATAAATATAATGTGTAAATTATTTATATTCAATGCACTTCAAGGTAAACTATTTAATACTAATGTTCAAAGTTAAGACGTCATGGTTATAATATTTGTAAAGGCAAAGGAAGGATCAAAGGTCCAGGATTCACAAAAAAAGCAACAGTCTAGGAGGAACACATTCTTACATAGAACCAAACGTGTCTAAGAACATAAAAATATAGCCCTAGCCACGGAAATCTCAGGTGTACACATTGTATGGCACTCCTCCAATGATCAAATCCGAGTCAATGACCCAATCTTCTCTCTTTTGTAATCTCTTATGCTTGTATATCTTTTCCTCTATGTTTGTTTCTTTATTTTAATTCATGGATTTTAAATAATGCCCCAAAACTAGTTTTAAGAGACATAGCCTTTCATTAACCATTTTATTTTATATTAATTGCATTCATTAACATATCTAAATGTAAGCTTATTTCATGAAAAAGTCTCAACATGAGCATCGTGTAGTTGTTAGAACAATTTCAAGTTGAACAATCAATGAATGAATAACAAAATTTTAATGACGTCCATGAGACCAACAGTCTAAGGGACCAAGTGTCAAATCCTAGGCAATCTTCATACTCTTCTCAATGTCAGTTCTCGTATTATAGATCTTTATCAGAAAAATGATTGTTTTGTGCAACTTTATTTCTTCAAAAAGTTGGTTTAGACTGCCCTCCTTTAGGTTGTTCTCCTATTGCCCACATATATCTTGATGAGCAACACATTCAAAAATAAAGTGGCATTCAATTTCAACTCCTTTGTTGCAGAAAATACATATTTTTTCTTCTCAAATCTCTTTGGGAACCATCCATCTACCTATTTCTCACCTTAATGATGAGAATCGGTTCTCAGTTGTGCCACTAACAATCAAGCCTTACCCTTTATTGTCAACCGCAAGTAGTCTTTTTCATTATGACCCCAAGTGTGATTAAACTCTTTCACATAGTGAGATTTTTTCTCCCCATTTTCTTGTTATCTCTTCACTAGTGTTGGGATAATTTACCAAGTCAATGTCACATTCACTCAACCACTCCTTGTTTTGTTTCATCCATAACTTTCTACGGGCCAGCCTCTCCTCAACAACCAGCTTGTACCAACGATGTTTATCAATATTTTTAACTTTATTTAGATATCTTAACAAACGGATTAATAGTTGAAGCTTCCATCAGGAACAAAGAACTCTTAACTTCTCACAAGATTTTTGAGTCGACCCAAAAGTATAAGTTGGACGTTAATTTAATTCATGTTGAACAAGTTGGTAATCATTGTTAAATTTTTCATGTATCATTTGACTACGTAGTTCTTTTGATTTAAAACTTTTGATGCCTAAGGAAACTAAGGTGAGATGATCTTTCGAATATCAATGTAATAAAAAAAGAATTGTGCTAGACAATGACCACAAAAGCCCAAAAAACACTTGACATGATGAACACCTTGTTAGCAAATGGCTCATTCAAAAGTATATAAGGGTTTTGATTTATGGAAACACTACAGTTATGTATGGTCACTTGGAGTGTAACACAGTTGTGGTGCTAAGGTTTTCTAAAATGACTAAGTCTAGGAAGTAGTTTACTGAGTACAGGAGTACAGGTTTGAGTAGCGATCACTTAAGGTAATGAATGAATTCATGCGAGATTAGAGGAAGGTATTTTGGGATATGATAGACCTTAGGTTAAAGTCGCTTGAATTTTGGAGTACAGAGATGAAACTTACAGGTGATTGAAGTCATGCGAAGGCAGTATAGTAGCGAGACAAAGCAGTTGAATAGTCATGATGATTGAGGGAGTGTAAGATGGAATCCAAACTTTCTAAGTTGGATTTGGATCGTGTATTACCCTAACTTTTGTAATGTACGATCGTCAACTTTGTATTTGAGTTTTGTATAAGTGTTGATCACGTTTTGTGATGTTTTTGGGAGTCGAGTGAGTATGAGACAAAGTATATATATATGGAGATATGTTGAGAAGCAAATGATGAATAATGGAATTACTGAATGGATGGATGCATTGTGATGTTATGATCTGACAGAAGGTGATGTGAGCTACAACTGAAACTACTAAAGCATAGCAAATGCTTGTATAAGTTCATTTCTAATAAAGCATTGTAACATAGACAAATTTCTTTGTAAGAGCAGTGTGCTCAGTGTATACCTTTGACAAGGTTGTGTATTCCTTTAACAAGGAAATGTACTAATGTAATATTCAGCTCCTAACAGGGCTAGGTCTCCTAACAGGGACACTATACTTTTAGTACATATTTGTGGGTATCATCCCCACCGGGGTTTTCCCTTGGCCAAGGTTTCTTCGTGAACAAAATCATGGTGTTATGAGTTTTGTATTTTATGTTCTTTTCATTTCAGTATTTATATGGTTAAGTTGGAAATTACTAAGGTAAATATTAAAGTGTTGTAATATTGATTCACCCCCCCCCCTCTCAGTATTACGTAAACCTAACAATTGGTATCAAAGATTTTGGCCCTTGGAGAGAAAGTCTAACAGCTTAAGGGAGATCAAGATGGATTCTGAAAGTTTGGAAGAAAACTTTGAAGCAGCACTAGAAGACCTTGATAAGGCTAAAGCTGAAAAATGGTGATTTAAAATTCAAATTGAGAAGAGCGGAATGTTTCATCAAGAAACTCAAGGAACAACTTGAACTTTCTAGAAATCAAAGACAAGATCTTATGGAGAAAATAAAAGAGGATTCAGATAATGATTCATCAGATCAGGTCAAACAACTAGAACAGAAAAAAGATGCATTAAAGAAGGAATAGGAAACTACTTCTATTCAGATGGCTAAAGAAATTCAGAAAGAAAAAGATGAAAGAACCAAAGTTGAAGAAATCCTAAAGAATGCAAATGTTCATATGGGAAAAATGCAGATCAAACTTGATTGACTACAGAACCGAGTATCATGAAATAGAAAAAATACAATCAAATCATAAAATGAGAACTTTTTGAGGCTAAGAAACACATTGAAAAAATTCATATGAGCAGTGACAAGATTGATGAATAGAGAGAGAGAGAGAGAGAGAGAGAGAGAGAGAGAGAGAGAGGATTTGGCTTCAATGAAGCTGAATGTTCTAAATCTCAAGAAGATAAATATGAAGAAAATATAGATGAAGAAATACATATAAAAGAAGAGCCTAGAAAGAAGATCAGACCTTTTAGAGGTAGATGTTTTGGATGCAACAAAGTTGGACACATGAAGAGAGACTGCAGAGGTAAAATTCCTTACAAACCCTTTTTTAGTTATTGTTTCAATTTTTATGAATATGGACACAAGAAGACAGAATGCAGGGAGCATGATCAGTCCTACACTAAGCAAGATTACATTAGAGAAGAAAGGGCAGCTAAGATCACATGTTACAAGTGCAATAACTTTGGGCACATCACAAAGTATTGTAAGTTGCAGATTAATCAGAACAAATCATCGCCTACATGCTACAAATGTAACAATCAAGGACATATAGAGAAATTTTGCAGGTACAATGGATCTACAAGTAACAAAAGACCACCACCTATTGTTATAAAGAAAAATGTTGGTGATGTTGGAAAAAGTATGGTTGAATACATAGAAGATTTTGACAATCAATTTGTTAAAGAAAGTGGTAAAGTTTGGAAAGCGAAGGAGCCGAGTGAGCCTAAGGTTTAGGAAGATTCAATAGTTGCTACTGAACCTTCGCTTGATGTTTCATCGACCTAAATGGCCAAGCATGGCCTTAGGGGGAGCTTTGGAGAAAAACACAGAAAATCATGCTACCCTTGTTTATGTGGAATAAGCTTTTGGGATCTTATGGAGACTATGTATGATTGATAAGAAATGCCTATCTGAGATCGCACAAGCTATACACACTATATCTTGTGATCACCAGATCAATGATCGACTAGATCATTGCAGAGTTAAGTTTATTGGGAACTATGTCATTCTTTTCACAGCAAAGTATAAAGGTAATCAAAAGATCTTATCTAATCATTATTCGAAGAGCAGAGTTGAAGAAATCAGTCGTTTGAGCGAAGGAAGACCAAAGAAGCTAGGGCATTTGCAATTGGTAGAAGCACGAACTCACAGATTTAGCAAATAATAGGTTTTTACATCACTTGCGAGCTTTTGAATATGGATACTCCTATGATTTTTTATGTAAATGAGAGGCCTAGATAAAAATTCAAGAAACATCCTTTTAAATCAACCGAAGACAACCTTGCAGGCGCATTTTCTTAAACGCCCTACGAATTTCTACACATCGAGGATATTAGGGCTTATATCCACTATAATTATGAGTCTTTGGGCAAATTTGAGATCTTCAAAGAAATGAAAGACGTGATTAAAGAGGATGGAAAATGGAAGGATGAGTTCGGTCATCTTGAGAACCTAAGTATAATGAAAATGACAGAACTGCATGAGTTTGACGAAGAAGAATGGTTCAAGATCCTATTGAGAAGAGTACATGACCAATTCATTTGGAATGGTGAGAAACCTATAAAGATTTGCAGTGAGTTGATCCATAACATTACTGGTCTGGATAACTTTGGAGTCATCCATGTAGCATAGAAGAATACCAAGAAATTAGTGGAAACCCTAACCCACTCTAAATGGGATAAACAGGCGATGATTGTGGCTGACATCTTTCAACAAGATGTAAGACTAGTTGCAACAATACTATGGTACAAACTTCATTATAACAGCCAACCAAATTCAGTTTTTGCTAGTGTTATAATGATGGCATATAAGAGGGTGAAGGAGAATGCCAAGTATAATCTTTGTGAAGTCCTTGCACAACAATTCATGGAAAATGTGAAGTAGATAAAGAGAGATAGGACCAAGGCATTCAGATTTGGATCATTGTTGATACATATGTATATACACATTGTACATAAAATTCCTGGTATGCACCCAAGAGTATGGAGAGACAATGAACCCACTGGCCTACAAGTGTCAAATAGTTACAGAAGACAGAACAACACATGGGTAGATGGAGAACTATTTGTGATGATCAAAATCTTGCAGAGAGAAATGAAACTAAGAACGAGGATACCAGAAGAGATGGTAGAGAAGTACAAAGATACAATTTGTTTCATGGTTAAAATTGATTGTGTGTATTTTGAAGCAGCAGACCCGAGGATGAAATGGTGTTACCCTATGGGGTATGAGGTTGATAAAGAGGTTTTGACCATGCAAGTTGATCATGTGTTATCTTCAATGATAGATCCATCAGAGGAAAGATGGGGTACTTATGGGGAAAATTCCTCTAAAAATAGAGAGGAACATACAAGAATAGCTAGGAGAAAGATAACTAAAAGAGCATCTGGAGTGGCGAGCTTTGCCCCTGCACCTCTTCCACCTCCAGAAATTGAGAAGACTTCTGATCCATCCCCTAGTGTGGAAAAAGTACATATGGAGACCCCTATGAAGAGGACAAGTTCCTCCAAACAGAGTTCCCGACCTAAGAAACAGAGGACAGAGGAAGAAAATAAGTCAGATTTAGACAAGAAGAAGAAGAAGAAGACACAAGATAAACTTGTGAACAGACAGCTCTGGAAACGTGACATGAGAATGTTGGAGAAAAGAATTGTAGACCAAGCCAAGATAAATAAAGTGAGAAAATTTTATGACAGGTATGATTCAAATGATCAAATTCTTATAGAAGACATTGTGATAAAGCACGTGCTGGTTTTTAAGAAGAACTTGATTGAGATGGCTGGAAGTATTCCTAAGGAATTGTATGATAAGCTTGAGATAAGAAAACAACTAGCACTACAAGAAGATGAACAAAGTAGAGTAAAAGCAATTGAGGACATGTTACCAGTGATATCGTTTGATGAGCATGAAAGGATACTAAATGCACTCAAACTCCAACTGAGAATTAAGTCCAGACTGATCAAGATAATGGGAAGGAAATATGATGAGGTAATTGAGGATACTCAAAAGGTGATTGACAAGATCCTAATGGAAACTAAACCTGGGAAGCTCTCACCTCCTACATCTAAGGCTGCTAAGCCTAAAACTATCCTAAGGGGAGAGTCCTCCAAGCCTACAGTAATCAACATTGATTCACCTAAGGATGGAGAAGATGACACTCAGTTTGTCAGTACTGTAAAGCAACCTGATTTATTTGTTGTTGGTGTGTCTGTGATTTTGGACACCTCGCTGGATACTAATGACCCTTTTGAAGGGAAGACTGATATTGTACCTGACCTTGAAGGAAGTGATGAAAAGGATGCACAGAAATTTACTGAGGGAGAGCCCTCTGAGAGTGAACAACAACCACACATTGTTAAGGCTGAAAAGGAACCTGAAAGTAAGGTTGAAGTGAAACAAGAAACA
Organism: Thuja plicata; assembly: GCA_018584345.1. NCBI lineage: Eukaryota > Viridiplantae > Streptophyta > Pinopsida > Cupressales > Cupressaceae > Thuja > Thuja plicata. Next base: position 3,790,854 of record MU223568.1, on the reverse strand, counting down.
ATGACACCTATTTCTTCAACCTTATTGTTGGCAGGTGGAGAGAAAACATTAAGTGCAAATGTGGAAAGTATGGATGAAGATGAGCTGATGAGGCTATCTTACATCGCATTTGCTAGAGAAAAGGAAATATCGGAGCAGAAAAATGAAAAGAAGTCAAGGTTATTGGAAAGGGCAGTTGACACCATCAACAAACTCCTGCCTATACCTTTCACTTTCCAAGGAAAGGACACTGTAGAGAACTTAAACAAGGCATTGGATGACTTGGATAGTCACTATGAGTCTCTGGAGAAGATCGCTAAGGTCAAAGCTGAGAAAACTTACTTGGCGAAGAAATTAGAAGAAGAAAGCAAGTCTATTGCATGGGACTTAGGTATACTGGGCAATACTATTTCTGAAGCAAAGGCTTGTGTGGCTCAGGGAAGGAATTTATACAATTATTGTATAAATCTTATTAGACACATTCAGAACATTGAGGACATCATCGCACATGATAGGAAGATACTAGACAAGTTGGCACACAGTTGTGAGACCTCCTCACACATTGTTTTAGAGCTAGACAAGGAAGTGTCTAGACTGCTGGACAAGATAAGTGTGGTGGAAATAGAGAAAGGGAGAGTTATAGGAAGATTTGGTGTGCTAAAGAGTTTGATCACTCCTAAGCTATCAATTCTTGAGATACACATTTCTGACATGGGGAAGACAGCGAAGGCCCTCACAGAATACATGCCTACTAAGTTGAAGGAAGCAGAGACATCATCATTTGTGTTGAATGGACTGATCCATGTGGGTCAGATTTTGGTGAAGATCTGGACTGAAGAAGTGAAGATCTTGGAAAGCTCTTTCCAGGATGTACTTAAGATGGTCTAAAATTTTTGGTAAGCAGTTGTACCAATTTTGCTATATATACTACATTTTTGTATACCTTTTCCATTGTTGTCAAAGAGGGTGAAGTAGATATGACAAATGTATAAAGGAAAGATAGAAAAGATAAATTTGGAGTTGTAGAAGAGATATAGAAGAAATAATATGAAGCAGAGTACTTAGTCATTATTTTGGTATTGGGCACTTAGTCATTTTTCACTAAGTGTTGCCATCAATGCCAAAGGGAGAGATTGTTGGCAAGTGGCTCATTCGGGAGTATATAAGGGTTGTCATTTATGGAAACACTACAGTTATGTATGGTCGCTTGGAGTGGAACACAGTTTTGGTGCTAAGGTTTTGTAAAATGACCAAGTCTAGGAAGCAGTTTACTGAGTATAAGAGTACAGTTTTGAGCAGCGAGCACTTCAGGTAATGAATGAAGTCATGCAAGCTTAGAGGAAGGTATTTTGGGATATGATAGACCTTCGGTTAAGGTCACTTGGGTTTTGGAGTTCAAAGATGAAAGTTACATATGATTGAAGTCATGTGAAGACAGTGTAGCAGCGAGACAGAGCAGTTGAACAGTCGCGATGATTGAGGGAGTGTCGCATGGAATCCAAACTTGCTAAGTTGTTTTTGGATTGGGAATTACCCTAACTTTGGTAATGTATGATCGTCGACTTTGTATTTGAGTTTTGTATAAGTGTTGATCACGTTTTGTGATGTTTTTGGGAGCCAACTGAGTATGAGATAAAGTATATATATGGAGAGATTTTGAGAAGCGAATGATGAATGATGGAATGACCGAATGGATGGATGCATTAAGTGATGTTATGATCTGACAGAAGGTGATGCGAGCTACAACTAGAACTACTAAAGCATAGCAGATGCTTGTATAAGTTTATTTCTGATAAAGCATTGTAACAGAGACAAATTTCTAATTGTAAGAGCAGTGTGCTCAGTGTATACCTTTAACAGGGTTTTGTATTCCTTTAACAGGGAAATGTACTAATGTAATATTCAGCTCCTAACAAGGCTAGGTCTCCTAACAGGGATACTATATTTTTAGTACATATTTGTGGGTATCATCCCCACCGAGGTTTTCCCTTGGCCAAGGTTTCCTTGTGAACAAAATCATGGTGTTATGAGTTGTGTATTTTATGTTCTTTTCATTTCAGTATTTATCTGGTTAAGTTGGAAATTACTAAGGTTAATTTTAAAGTGTTGTAATATTGATTCACCCTCCTCTCAGTATTACTTAATCCTAACACACCTTGTGAAAGATTCGTGTCATGATGTCACTGGGGGATCAACCTACTATCACCAAATAATAAACAAGGAAATAATTGCATACTCTACCCTTTATTAAGCGTGGTTGCAACTTCTACTTCTTCCACTATGGCAATGTATTTTTGTTTTCATTACATTTCTATTGAGATGTAAATATAGATTTTTTAGCCAAAAAAAAAATCACAAAGTTACATTTTTCTCTAGTTGTCATTTTTATCAATGTTGTTTAGTTTTTTAATTATGGGTTATCTTAGCCTACACTCTTTCTTAGAGAATCATTTGTTTATGTGATGGAGTCTATTATGGGAAGAGTAACATTCTTAGTAAGTATCATAAATTATACTATGAAAAAAGACAAGTCCAAGTCTCGTAATAAAAATGCACAAGATGAATACAACTTGGTTTAAAAAGATAAAATACAAAGCAATGAAACTTATTCCCTGGGCAGGGACATCCCCAGGACATGGGGACGACTTTCCCAAGTTTCCTGGACACCACCCATTCTCCACCCAGTCCCTGCCGGAATGCGGGAACATCCCGACATTCCCAGAATGTCAAGGGGGACACACAGGCATCCCTCAACCGTTCCAAGGACATCTGGGTGTTCCCAGATAGCGAACGACTTTTAGCTTTTTTTTTTTAAATACACATTTTTAATTTACTTTTGAGTTCCATTCAAACCCTAGTTGTATGTGGGGCACGTTTAGGCCCCTCCGAGCCTACAAAAAGCCCTTCATGCTTCATTCTTACTCACAATTTCATTTCTCATTGTTTGCTAAAGCAGGTAGAGAAGAGTGAAGAGGAGAGAAAAGAATGATTGGAGGAGTGAAAGGAGTGATTGCAAGTGAAAGATTAGTGACAAGGAGCAAGAAAAAGAAGAGGAAAATTCTTCACCTTCTTGAAGATATTTTTCAAGCACAAGGTAGGGTTTTTAACTTTTTTAATTTTAATTTCTGATTTTCATTTGTAAATTCAAATTGTAATTGTTTTTGTTCAATGTTGTTTCAAATTTCAATGTTCTTTTCATTTTTTGTTGTTTCATTTTCTAAAATCAGACTTTATGTTGAATCTTGAGGGGCCCCAAGAGTCAAGATTGAACATTTTTAAATTTTGTAACTTGTTTTACAATTTGAAATTTGTTAAAATATTTAAAATTTAGAGTTCAATTTTTTTTTTTTTTTAAATTAAAATAGGTTGAAACTAAGTGCTTATTGAATTTATTTTCATTTTGTGAAATTCAGTGTCACAATGAGCTCCCATAGTCGTGATATGAGTGAGGATGAGATGGAAATTCATTCTCATGGTGCAAGTCAATCATAATATGAACCTGATGAGCATGGAGCAAATTCAGAAAGCCAAACTAGGTCCATGGCTAGTGCACCAAGTGCTACAAATTGCCCCTCCCAACTTTTGACACAATATGCTAAGGGTTCTTATGATCCCAAATCTCCTCTAAGACAATTTGCAACATGAATAACGACCCCAATGCCAACACGTGGTGGCATGAGGAAATGGAGATGCGACATTTGTAGCACAAAATGGTTTGGGAGCATCACTAGAGTTAATGCAAGCTTCCTCTTTTGACAAGGAAACGGTGTGGAAGCATGTAAAGTTTTGAAGGAGGCTAAAAATCTCCACTATGGAATTGAGTTCAACAAGCTTTGGGGTGTTCTAGAAGGCAGTGGAGTTGCAATGCCTACTACTTTCTCTAGTAGGCCACAGGTTCAAAGTATTCAACAAATGCAAGAGCAGTCACATGTTTCTACTCGTACATTGCATCAGAGAGCAGGAACAATGTCAGGGTCGGCCTCAAGACCTTCATCCACTTCTAATGTTGTGGTTGAATCACAATAAGGCAAGGGGAAATGCAAGATGCGAAGTAACCCCATAGCTGATTTGTTCAACGTGCAGCTGAAGGAACAAATAGATGATGCCATTAGCAAGTTCTTCTTTGTCAATGGCATCCCATTTGATGTAGCTTAGTTTTCTTATTATAAGGAGATGTTGTCGATGGTGGTGAGGGGAGGACCATCATATCTACCACCAGGTGACCACAAATTGAAGACCATGATCTTGGATAAGTATGTCAAGATCAGTGCATCGATAATGCATCGATGGAGACGATGAAGGCATGTTGGGAGGAGTCTTCATGTAGCATAGTTATGGATGGGTGGATGGACATTAGGCATCATTCACTCATCAACATCATAGTTACAAGTTCAAATGACCCATTCTTTCTTAAGGCAATTGATTGTTCAAAGTATCAGAAAGATGTTGATTTTTAATTTGACATCCTTCAGGCGACTATTGAGGATGTTGGGACACAAAATGTGGTCAAAATAGTGACAGATGCAGAACGTGTGCAGAGTTGTAGGGAAGCTTGTTGAGGAATTATACAAACATATTTGGGGGACTCCATGTTGTGTGCATGCAATAAACAATGCACTCAAAGACATGAAGAAGATTGACTAAATTAGAGTGGTCAGCGATGTGAGAAATGTGCATATGTTTATCTGCAACCACCACACTTCATATGCACTCTTCAAAAGCTTCGTGAAGGAGTTCTTGAAACCAATTGAGACCAAATATGCATCCTATTGCATTCTCTTGGAAGAATGCTTGAGTTGCAAGAGTCACTGTAACTCGTGGTTATGACGAATGATTGTAATCAGTGGAATGAGGCCAAGACAGAGCAAGGGAAGAGAGTGAAGGAGATCGTGAAGAGTGATGCATTTTGGAGTAATGCAAAATACAGTCTCTCTCATTGCTCCAATTTTCTAGGTCATCAGATATGGGGATGGGGATGCACCTACCCTTAAAGAGGTGTATGAGTGCATTGATTCTATGCTTGACCGGATGAGGGTTGTTATGTGAGAGGACCCTACTTTAGCATTCTACAATGAGCACATTTAACCAATCATTCAATGCAGATGGGACAACCTGAACACTCCCTTGCACATGGTTGCTTATGCATTGAATCTGAAGTGGTGCATGCCTAGGCTTGGTAGAGTTGCACCAATTAACGATGATGAGGTGAAGGAAGGCTTCTTCAAGTGCAATGATAAGATGTATGATGTTGAAACTACTGGAAAGATTTATATTAAGTGGACAAAATTTGCCTCCTAGTGGTTATTCCAGTGCAACTAAGGCGGATATAAGAACTATGCCCCAAGAGGACCCAATTGTGTGGTACAACTGTCATGGACACAAATCAACGACTACCACACTAACCATTCATTTTCTATCTCAAGTTTCTAGTTCTTTAGCTTCAGAGAAGAACTGGTTTACTTATACCTTCATCCACTCTCTTAAGAGGAACAGACTTACCTCCAGGAGAGCAGAGAAGCTAGTGGTTGTACATAGTGCCTTGCGTATCACTGACCACAAGACGTGTGTACAAGGATAGCCCAACATCAAGATGAGATATAAAGCCAGAGGAATCATCACACATTGATGAGGATGAGGATGCAGCAGCTTCAGATGTAAGGCTAGTTGTTTGTTTGGCAGATCTTGACTATGAGGAGTCTAGTAGTTCCAGTGATGAGAACTTTGCCTTGAGGGATGATTAGAGGCCTCCTTTCACTACATTTTGACATTTTGTACTTGTTTTGATATCATGCTACTCATTGTAATCATCTTTATGATATTTCTGATATAATAAAAATCTTCTATTTTGTTGATTCAAAAATTCAAAATTTTATTTAGTATTGAGTTTTCTAATTTCTAATTAGTAATCAGTATTCAAAACTCCAATATTCATTGTTCAATATTAAGTATTTACTATTTAGTATTTGGCATTTGCAATTTTCCTATTTTACTTCTTAATAGTCTTATACATCTTTTGAGGCCCTTTTTCCTGAGTGTCGAAACTCATCCTGCAATCCTCAACGAGGGGTAACTATGATCCAAAGCAAAAATCTAGTACTTTAATATGCATAGAGGGAAAATTGCAAACAACCAGCAATAGTCGCGACTAATTCCAACACAAGTCCCATGCTATACTGTTCTGAACGGCACAGCAATCAAACCTGATGTTTCACCCTAAAATATTGCCCTTTTTTAAAAAGCTAGGATTTTGAAAGAAAAAAAAAAGGGCAATTCTTTTAATTAATAAAACACTGATCTGATGAAAAAAAAAATCATTATTTCTGGTACTTATATACTATTTCTGGTCATTATTTTGACAATCACCGTGCAGAAAAAAGAGCATGAGGAAACTGCAATTACTTCAACACAAGAATCAGAGTACAATTACTTCAGAGGAGAAAAATCATATTAAAATTAAAATTACCTAGTTTTTCCCGTTTTGAACCTTAGTGACTGATATTTTCAGTTGAGGTTTTATTTTTTCAATGGCCACAACGTCCTAATGAATTAAATTTCAATAAGAGTGCCTTGCTTTTGTAAATTAATATTTGGACCAGAGGTTCAAATTTGAGGCAAACCTTTCATTGTATGGGCAAACCAGGTTTATAAATGAAAGCTGCATTGAAATAATGTAACGGAACGCCTCAAAGCACATTATAATCTAGAGATTTACTTAAACTTGCCTTTCTAGGCATAACATGGGTGCAATTTGATTCAAAACTAAAGTCTAATTCCAACTCCTTGATATTTCTCAAACCGTGGATAAGGGCAATGATATTTGTCATGCCTTATTCACATTGTTGGTACGTAAACAAATGTAGCAGAAGTATATGTACAAAACAAATCAAGTTCAGAAGAAACATCAAGAGATGATGCAGCACATACCATACTCATTTATATAAGAAATTAAATGGTTTACAATACCATAGTGGAACCAGAATTGCCATATGATCAAATATTAGTATTACAACAAAGAACAAATAGAAAACACTTGGAAAATTGTGCCAAGCAACCAAATATAACATTAACGCATTGAAATGGTGCCAACATGAATGAGAGACTTATTGATGATGGTACTTTTGCCCCTTGAGAATTGTCCAAGCTCTGAAACAACAATAAACGCAAGTCTATCATTCAAATAATAAATATGATATGAAAAATAGGGAAGAAAAGGGATATCTGTAGCTCATAAACTAGGCTTAGTTGATCTGTAGAAACAAGAAAATGAATACACATTCGTCTCAAAATACTAAAAGCACAATACATTTCATTAATTTAGTAAATTGGAATTAATACATTTGCTGAAAATATGTACCGCGTGCCTCAAATCACTTCTAGTTTCCTACAAACTTTGAGTTACTATGACTAAAAAGATTCAGAAACCTACATTTTGAGCACACCATTGTGATTATACTTCCATATCAGTCTAGGCCAGTTTAATTTTTTGTAGAGATGCTAGGTGAGAGCTCATGGCAGGTTGTTCACAGGTGGAAGAGGTCTTGCAGTCATGGTCCCCACTTTAGATCTGACAATAGAGGTCATGCTGCTGCACAATCAATGTCAGCAAGTAGAAAAGGCAAAGATCCAGTGCCTTTTGCAGATTGAGTTCAGGAATCTTGTCAGAGATGGTGGAGGATCTGCTCAATTTCTCCTCGGTATTTTTCAGAAGATGTCTCAGGAGACCTTCCTCTCTTGACCTTCACAGTTGTGGATCCTCCTTTCCTAGTTGCTCTGGAAGAATTGGACCTAGATCCCTTTGTCCTCTCCTTTGTAGATTCAGAGGTTATTGGTTCTTTCTTGGATCATTGCCTTTCCATAGCAGATATTAAAAAATGGCTATTTGTTATTTTGGTAGAGAAACAACAGATTTTCTCTCTCAAAGGGCTCCTTTGTGCTTCATCTTCCCTTGCATGAAGGGCAAATAAGAGTGTTATCTTCAATACGGGCAATTGTGCAACGCAGAGTGGACTTCTCTCCTTGAGCCCTATGGTTTGTTGGCTTCCCTCCATCATCTTGCTCAGCACTCTAGAAAAGTGATATAGTATTCACCCCGAGTTTTGGCATCTCCTGTCTTATTTTGGCATTCCAAACCTTGAAAACCCATGCAGGTTGTACTATTGCCTTCATGCAAATAGTTTTGTTTTCAGTCCATACAGGATGACAGTGCGCTGTGCTAGCTAGTTAAACTATCTAGAAGACCTATATCACCTGTCCTGTCTATTTCCGAGGCCCTCACAATTTAATTATGTCCCATACGATATAAACAGAAACATAACATTTCCTTAAATTCATAATAAATAGGATAGACCTAAAGGTTGTGATTGTCTTTGGTTTTCTCTGAGTTTATTGTAAGAATTTGAGCTCTCGAGGGATCGTTATCCTTCGTAGTAATTCACTTTTCCCACTCTAAATTTTGGTGAACACAATGCAGAACACATCTTTTGATAAAATTTGTTTAAAATCAAACAAATCTACCAACAGAAAACTTTCACAAATTTCCCTTATTGTTTTCCTTGAGGTTTGTAAGTCTGTGCAGTGTGACAGTCTCTTATGAGCTTCACAACCTAGTCTACTACTTCTGGAAACGTAGTCAAAGGAGCTTGCGAAACTTGAACATGTCTGAATCTATGCATACTCATAGTCCTAAACAAGGACCAACGTTCTCAAACAATCCCAAATCTACTAATTATGTTTCCATGCTCCCGAATTTTTTACCAAATTCTCCCCTTGGATCTCCTCCGACTATAGATCATGAGGTTACACATCAAATCTTTGGAGAACCTGAGAGACTTCCAAGACTTTCTTAATCGAGACTCTCTTTACACTTAAGCGACCCCTGTTGTTGAAAATATGAGAAAATTACTCATCTCGTATGACAAGGGCCTTAAGCTTCTACACGCACTGCAACATATAGTCAAGAAGCATATGCCTCCGTATGCATCAGTTGTGTCTCAGCCTCTTGACGCTCAATCAGACATCAATGGTACTAAGTTGAATGTGCCAATGCTTGAGGTGTTTGTACATAAGATTGACACTAACCCTACAACCACTTCTCTTTCTTCTAGTAATCCTACCAACATTGTGATTATGCCTCCTTCCATTCATCTACTAATGTCTCTCTGCCTCCCTTGGGGTATAATATCCCTGATCTGCCTGTTTCCACTGTTTCATTTTCCGCAATCCAAGCCTTTGCCACTGTAGCTAATCTGCCTCCACCAAATCCTATCCTCAATAAAGAGCATGTGTCAAATGCAATCTGAATTAGCCAATTTAACCAGTTTTGCCTCCCAATCCACTCTTCAGCCATATTATCGCTTAAGTCCCCTAGCTCTGAATATCCTAAACACGCTTATACTTCAGGGACTAGATATACCGAAATTTGATAAATACAATGGACGAGGAGATTCAGACACATGTCTTCTTTCACTACAATTTGAAGTGATTTCTTGTATTGGGACCATCTGTAAGCAAAACTCTTCCCACAGTCTCTTAAAGGTATCGTGTTGGATTGATTTTGCTCATTGCCTGATAACTCGATCTTTTCATTTGAACAAATATGTTGGAGCTACAAGCACAAAGGAATAAGAACAACGTGAAAACAACAGATAACACATAAAGCGATGACGAAGCTCAAAGAAGCCATTGAAATTAGTAATCACACCTCAACCGTCAATCGATGAAGGACGGTCTCTTAGCTCTCTATGGCAACCTCTTCTTTCCAGCCTTAGATGTCGCCACAACCATATAGCCTAAGCTTTCGCCCCCATGTTTAACCCCCTCCCTTTGGTCTTTTCTCCTCTTTGTTTCTTCTCCCTCTCTTGCATGCCTCCTTTGTCCCCCTTTCTCCTTCTACCCTCCCCACTCCTTGTCTAGGCTTTTGAGGCTTCTCTCCCTTCTAGGTTCTTCCCTTTTGTTGGTTTTTTTCTCTCCCCTTCCCCCCGCCTCCTCTTGTTATCTCGTCTCCTTTAGGTTCCTACCCCCTCCCTCTTTTCCCACTGGGGTTCTGTGATTGGTCTTTGTTGTGTTCCTTTGCTTTTTCTTGGGTTTGTTTCTCTAGTAGTTACTCTCGCTTTTCCCAAATTTTCTCTATTTGTGTTGTTTCTTTCAATATTCATTTTAGCTTTTAGTTTTGGTTGGCCTTCCTTTTTCTGTATTTTTATTCTCAAAATATATGCATATGATATGTATATATGTGTATATACTATATATGCATATATACACATATATATATACACATATATAGATACACATACTTTATTTCATATTTATACATAAATGTATGCATGTATATAAATACATATGTATACATACTCTCTCTCTCTCTCTCTCTCTCACACACACACACATGCATATTTATATAAACATTTTTATTATTTTTATATATTTTTGGTTTTTATTTTTATTTTTTTGTAATTTTTTGTTTGGATGTGTATTGTTGTTCTCTTTCATTTATTTTCATGTTCTTATTATTGGGTTTTATTTATCTTCTTTTAGTTACTTTTCTCCTTTATGTATTTTTGTTCTTTTTTTCTTTTTCAACTTCTTCCCTTGTACTTTGGTGCCTTCTATCACCTCTTTCTCACCACCCACATATTTTTAAGCTTTCCTAATCTATTATTCCCTCATTCTTTGCTTGCATTTCTTTATCTTGATGATGGATCACAGAGAGTGATCTGAAACGTTGATGCAAAAATATTAACACAATCGAATCCATAAGCTTTTTTCATCAATTTATGGATTGATGAAAAATAATAAATTTGATTCATACATAGTTCATATAAAGATACCTACATGATATGAAGCATACTGACCCCAAATACTTGGATCCCCCGGTGTTCTACTCCATGGTTTTGTTGATGTTGTGGGTTTTATGTGTTATCTCTTGTAAGATAACATTTTGTGAATACATCACACTATGTATTGCATGGCACAACATCCCTTCTCCTTAGAATGACTTGTGCTCCTTGACATAGCACAAATCATTCTAGGGGGGCTATCATTATCATTTCTATATTTTGGAGATATGTCTAAAAATTCAGCTATCTTATTGCATAAACATCGTCTAGTATGGGGGCACCCTACTTGACTTTGTCTATTATGGTGGTTATCATTGATGCTGTTGTAAGTGCCTTCTATGCTTTCTTTGTAGTTTGTCGATGTTGTTGCCTTTGTTTTGTGTTGCTCTTCCTCTACTATTATTTTTTTGTGCATTGCTTACTGACGGGACTCACGTCGTCGGGTTGTGCCTGAGTTGCTTTCGTCGTGTCTCTTCTGACCCCTGGGTGTTTCATCCATCACAACGCAACACTTTCAACATCTGGCAGTTTTAACCAGTTCCAACAGTGTTAAAACATTTTGTGCAAAGAAGATTAAGAACACAGGCTTCTGGTCGTTTTCTTTCTGCCTTTTCTTTTCGCATCGTGCACTCATCCTCTGCGCGAATCTCTCCTCGTGGGCTCCTCAGAGGAGCCACCTCCCTGTTTGACGCCCTTACATACCTACCAATGCAAGTCACGGGAGTATGTGTTTGTCCTGGAGCTTTGCGACTGTGTGGGAAGACTTGGCGAAAACCAGGACCTCAAATGCAACTTGCAGGATATTTCCAACAGGTTGTCATCAGTTGTCGTTGAGAATGTTGAGTTGCGGGGTCTTCTCAGTTCGAATATTGAACAAATGGTATGATGATGATTGCAAAGCCCTCCATCAATCTATGTGTTATGCTTTTACCCATCAACACCCCTCCTTC
>MU223568.1:3744686-3767111 GCA_018584345.1 Thuja plicata | reverse complement strand
ATTGTTGTATGCAGAATTCTGCACTTCTTTATCTGATATATAAGAGATTATTTGCTGGGTTTCTCTCTCGAGTAGGAGGGTTTTCCCAGAGTAAACATCGTGTTCATTGTCTTATGTATTGCTTTTTCTAATTGCTTACATTTCTGATCCTGAAACATTAACAATAAATAGGATAGATCTGAAAGTTGTGATTGCCTTTGGTTCTATTTGAGCATATTGTAGAAATTTGAGCTCAAGAGACTGTTACCCTTCGTAGTAGTTCACTTTTCTCACTCTATAGTGGATCATACGTGGAAAAGAGCAAGAGCACCATTAACTTCACTCCAAAGGCCAATCTTCAGGGAGTTTATATGCCCTGAGATTTTGGAGAGACAAAAGGTAAACCTCAATGAGAAAAGGCCATGGAAACTAAACATAAGAGTCTTGTAAAAAATAAGAATTGGGTTCTTTCAAATATTCCGCCAAATAAGAAACCCGTAGGCTGCAAATGGGTGTACAAAGCCAAATACAAAGCTGATGGTACATTTGACCAATACAAAGCACGATTGGTGGCATAAGGGTTCTTGCAAAGAGAAGGTGTTGATTATGAGATCTTTGCTCCTATAGCAAAGATGAGCACCATCTATCTAGTTATAGCTATGGAAACATAGTTTGGTTGGAAAGTCCATCAAATGAATGTCAAGAGTGCCTTCCTCAATAGTAACTTTAAGGAAGAAGTGTACATGACTTAGCCTTAGGGTTTTCAAGTTGCAGGAAAGAAGCATCAAGTACGCAAACTGATGAAAGCTCTCTGTGGCTTGAAGTAGGCACCCAAGGCCTGGTACATTAAAATTGACAATTATTCAGTTCAAGAATGATTCTAAAAAAGTCTATTGGATCCAAATCTGTACACCCAAGGCATAGGCAATGAGATCATTCTATTGGTCATTTATATAGATGATATTATCATTACATGTAGTGAGGCACATTTGATTGGACAAATCAAATGTCACTTGAGTGAGGCTTTTGACATGACCAACTTAGGCCTCCTACACTACTGTCTAGGTGTACAAGTTTGGCAAATAGGTGGTGGTATTTTTGTTTCTCAATCAAAATATGCCAAGAGTTTGCTCAACAAGTTCTAAATGACAAACTGCAAAATCTAGTTTACACCTATGGAGAAAGAGTTGAAGCTTTCAGCCAAAACAGACTAAAAGGTGATAAATGAGCCTGCCTTCATGCAACTAGTGGGCAGCCTTATCTATCTTACAGCCACTAGACCTAATTTGAGCTATGTCGTGAGTTACATTTCCAGATTCATAACTACACCAAAGGCAAAACATTGGGTTACAAGGAAATGAGTCTTGAGATATGCGAAAAGAACATTTGACTTTGGCATTTTGTACAACAGAAGCAAAGATCCTAGGTTGGTTCTATTGATGATAGAAAATCTACTTTTAGATATGTTTTCGATCTTGGCATGGGTGCGGTCACATAGACCAGCAAAGAGCAATAGGGACTCACTCTTTCCTTGATGGAAGCAAAATATTGACAAGTAGTCAACGCAACATGTGAGTCAATATGGCTTCGAAGGATGCTTTCAAACATGAAAATGTCTCAAGCATGGCCTTCACCCTTGTTTTATGACAATTAAGGGGTGTTAAAGCTTATCAAGAATCCATTCTTCCATGATTGTACCAAACATGTGGAGCTTCAATCTCATTTCATTAAGCAACAACTTGCAGAAGATGGATCGGTGATATTGTAGTATTGTCCAACTAAGGATCAAATTGTAGACATTCTTACTATGTCTGAGTCCTAACAAATTTGTAACATTTAAGGATAAACTTGGTGTCCTTAGTAGGTTGACATTAAAGGGAGGGTATTAAACTTTAAAGTAATATTGTAATATGTAATTTATAATGGTCAATTAAGTTTTAAAGCTAGACTTTAGGAATATTCTTCATTCTTTTAGTTGTTTTTATCCTTTTGCTTTATTAGTTGTCGATCTTAACCTTTACGGATAGATCTTTGTAACTAATATTTAAGGAGATTTTCGCTCCTTTATTAATATCAAACATCTTGGTAATCATTCTACGTCTTGTATTTTTCGTACAATGGACTTTGAAAAGATTTAGTTTTAACAAAATCATTTACAAATTAAGACCCAAAACTATCGCATATGTTACAATAGTACATTCAACAAACCTGTATAATTGCTCAAGCAGGACAATAAGAGCAATCTGATGGTTTAATACCATAGACGAAAGTCTAATAGTGACATCAGCACGCATCTTCAGTTGTTGGCCGTGACCATATGGGCCTCCTATGCAAAATACAACAGACAACGATCCCTGTAAACAAATTTACTAATCAACCTAAGAAAAGAAAATCAAGGCAACAATTGATTACAGCTAATTTCAATTCCATACTGACATGAAGATTTGCATATTGATAGTAGCTCTAAACAAAAACATAAAGAAATTGTGGAAGTATATGCGAGAGTCATACTGTTGACCCTGAGTCCTCTATCAATTTAGCTAGCTGCTCCGATGTAATGTCTTTCCCACTCTCATCTAAAAGCACAACCTGGGGCAGCATAAACTCAAATTTCAGCAAATATTGCTGAACACTTAAATGCAACTTCCTCAATCTCTGATTATATGAATGTAGATAAAAATGAAAAAATACTTCCAAGCAATATACATTAGAAGTAGTGAGGATTAAAATATAGCAGCTAAACCAATGGCATTGCATAGAATTTCAAAAGAGTCAAGGACAACAGAATTAACTTTTTTTCACCTCAATTAGAGAGAACCTATACTACTGTACCCAATCTTTTGGAGTGATGCGCTGCATAACTTTGGTATCTTCTCCTTTAATCTGTGCTTTCACATCACTGTTCCAACCACAATGCTATTTTTTATAATAAATGCATCTGTATGTGGTTCACTAAAAATAAACACTAACTTCAGATCCCAGTTCATAATAGTAAGATATTATTCCAGTAGTTTTTACATGTGAATTTAAGCATGCCTCGTTTTCATCGGATTTGATCTAATTTGAACATCCTCAACACTGCAATATCGTCTAAGTTTCTCCATATAATCATCAACCACCATTTGCACGCCACTGGATCTGTTTTTCCCCACCGTGAACAATCTTATTGGAAGTGCCTTCTGCATCATTAATACCTTACAGTCAAACATTGTAGTTTAACAATGACCTTGATGAATAGAAAAATGCTTTCTGTCCAAAAGACAGTAAATTACATAAACAAGAATGCTAATAAAATGATCACCACATTAGTAAATTTGTGTTTGATATTAAGAATGAGAACAGCAGCAACCAGCAAAAGCAATGGGAAAGAAGGATTTGATGATGGACTATGCTTTCTCAAAAGCCACAGAAAGTATCTTAAAGGAAACTCAGGAGGGAAAAACTGCAGAAGAAGAAAAGATCAGGGGAAGTAACAAGGAGACAATGATTGTGATAGTTGAGAATGAAAAAAACACCTAAAGGAATTGCTGGAAAGGACGGCATGCAGGGTATAAATGCAAACAAGGCCAGAAAGGTAAACACAGTCATGCTATTCACTGATAAAAAGAGTTTATTGGACACAAGCCAAAGCAAAAGAGAGTAAGATAACATATATGTCAAGATTAAAAATTAATCAATTGTGCTGAAGGGCACTTGGTTTAATGGTAAAGTCCATGTTGTAGGCATCTAGATGGTGCGGAGTTCAAATCTTCAATAATACAAAAATTAATCAATTGTGGAGGTATGTTGTACGCATATGAAACTTTTGTAATTTGTCAATTTTTTAGCTAAAAACCTGTTATTTCATGAATTGCCGGTCATGTTTCAGACTTTTGTTATGGTTGGCATTTATCATTTTTATCCTCTCTAGTCCTTCCCCTTGCAGGAAAAACAAAATGAAATATGCAAATGCATTTGTTAGATCAGAGAAGTGTCATTGATGAAAGAGTTGCAAAAACTCATCAAGATTTGAAGTTATGTTCCCTAGTATAATGAAGGCAATCTATAGGGAAGGAAAACTCATACTGCTGACCATGGATGCAGAAACACTTGTTTTTTAACAGTCATGATATAACACTTCATGAGAGCAGTGCAATTGTACAGACAAGGATCTAATGTCTTAATAGAAATGAGAATCCCATGATTATAAGACATGAGGTGACATAAAAAGAGTAATTGCATGACAAAAGCATTTCATGGTGGCAACATTAGGTGAATTGTGCAACTAGGCAGCTCTCACCAATATCAAGGTGAGAATTACACAATTAGATGTAGAGGGACGACAAACAACATCAAAATGTGTGACACGTTTAAGTGGCAACCATGGGTGGAATTGCAAAATAAGGAGGTAGAGAAGTAAAACCGACATAGTTACAAGACTAGGCATTGAACCCTTAGCAAAAGACAATATAACCACGCAACCATATAATTCAAGGTTCTAAACAAAATGGAGATGTGTAATCGTACAATTAGGATGCTTGAAATGGCAAAGACCGCTAAATCGCATTATTTGGAGATATGTGTTACCATGGAAACTAAAATCATGCATTTTGTTTATTTTTAATCAGCCTTCGTGGAAAGAAATCGTGACATAGATAATAAAGTAATTAATATTAAAGGTCATTTAGATTTGTAGATATTTAGTCTTTTAGGCAAGTTTTAGTTTTTTAGTTAGTTTCTAAATAATATGGAAACTTTCCTGTTGTCAGCTTTTTACAAAGTTTCTATTTCATTCTCAGTTATTCTCTATATAAGAAAACTGTCTCCATATTGTAATTAATTTTTTATGAATATACATTTTTGTAACATGGTATCAGAGCTTGGGATGTTTTCTTAGAATTTTTTATAAAATTTCAAAGCTCTTTCTACCTGGAATTTTTCCAGAAGTTTTTTTTCGATTTTTTATGAAAAATTGAAGTGCTGGTTCAAAGGGTTTTTATTTTGCTGCTTGGGGATGCAGTTCCTGGAGTTTGTTTTTGTGGGTATGTGCAACCCTTGGCTAGGGCTTGTAGATATTTAGTGAAGACATTCTGAAAAATCATGGATTTCCTGCTTTTCACATGCTGCTGTTTTCTGGGTTACTGTGATTAAGTTTTTTTTTGCACGTGTTATGGTGCAGCAAGTTCTTGTTTCAGTTGGGGTAATTTTTTTGATGATTTTTGTATAAAAATCAAGGGTTTTTAGGTTCGCAAAAGGGTTTTTACCTTTTTTCCAAAAAAAAATGAAGTTTTGTACTTGGTGTGCATTTGTCTTGGGATTTGTGCCAGCTCTTTGCTGAAGGTTTTTAACTAATTTTTTATAGAAAAATCAGAATTTTGTAAAGCTCGAGTTTGCCTCATTTTTTGTGCATAGGAAAATGAGAGGGATGGCGTTGTTGACCAACATCGTGTTGGAGGGAAATCAGCGGTTCAATGGCAGGAATTACAATACCTGGAAGCAGAGGATGCTTTCGAATTTTGAGTACCAGTGCTTGGACCAGCTTGTTTTGGGTAACTCTACTCATCCTACAACAGTGGGCAAAGCCAAGGACAAGTTTGATGAACGTAACGGAGAAGCGGTTATGTTGCTAAAGTTATCTACCACCGATGAGATGCTTCGAGAAGTGCCATCTGGCAAGTCTGCTGCAGAGATTTGGGCGCACCTAAATAGTCTCCATGAAACATCGGATAAAAGTCGAGCTTTCTTTTTGAAGAATATGTTGTTTTCTCTTATAATGGATGAGCAGATGTCTCTGCAGGAGCATCTTATGAAGATTAAGGATATCCGCGATCAACTTAACGCTATTGGTCGCAAGATGGAAGAGGACATGGTAGTGATTATGCTGAAGAGTCTACCACGGTCCTACGAACACTTTGTTGAAATACTCAACATTACCTCCACTAATGTTGACTTGAAATTTGATGAGTTGTGCAATAAGCTATTGCAACAAGATAGGTGAAGGCCGCAGTTTGGTAGTACTAGTGACGTGGTCTAGTAGTACTAGTGACATGGTCAGTGCGAACAGGCATTTTCTGCCACAGATAAAGGCAAAGCGTGTCCACTAAGCAGAAAGGGCAGCACACATCTGAGGAGGGTTCCAAGAAGAAGATCACCTATCACTATTGTGTGAAGCTTGGTCATATCGAGAGGTTCTGCAGACAGTGGTTGGCTGATCAGAAGACCAACCAAGGAGAGTCTCAGCAGCAGGCTCATTTGGCAGAACAATCTGAGGAGAAGAAGGAATCAGCCTTCTATGCGTTTTGATTTGAAAGTTTTATGTCTGGATAGTTAGTAGAATGACCATTAAGGGAGGGTAATAAAGTAATTAATATTAATGGTCATTTAGATTTTTAGATATTTAGTCTTTTAGGCAAGTTTTTGTTTTTTAGTTAGTTTCTAAATAATATGGAAACTTTCCTGTTGTCAACCTTTTAGAAAGTTTCAATTTCAATCTCAATTATTCTCTAAATAAGGCGACTTCATCTCCATATTGTAATTAATCTTTTATGATTATACATTTTCATAACAATAGAGCTAGTTTTGTGATATTCAACACAAAGAAAAATAGAAATTGATGGTCTTGATAAGTTAATTACTACTCGGGAAGAAAGGAAGCAATCTTTTTGTACTCTTAAATATGTGATGGAGCTCATGCAAAGGCATCCATCAATAGTATCATTTATGATATACACTACAAATGAGAACTAACATTTGCAGTGTTTTGTTGCTCATGCAAAATACATGACCTTAAATATTTCAAAGAATAAGCATGTTTTAAGTATATTTGCAACATTTGTTCAATTCAAGATTATCTTTGCAAAGAGCTAACAAACATCTTGTTCCAAGGGTCCAAAATATTAATGTGGATAAAAGAGTGGATTCTACTCATGCCACAATCTTATGTTGTTTACACAAGCAAGCAAGAGGTGAAAATTACAAGGATCCAGTAACAAATAAAATCAAGGTTGTAGATACCGGTTAATAGGTGTCCGAGGGTTGATCCAAAAAACAAAATAAGGAGGGAGAAAGTATGGTGGGAATCTCCAGAAGCAGGATGGACAAAGGTAAATTTTGATGGGGGGTGAAGGGTAACCTGGGACCATCAGGGGCTGGATGTATTGCTCAGGACTCAGAGGGAAATATAATTGAGACTAAGCATAGAATGTTGGGCAACGAGACAAACGTTGTTGAAGCTCATGCTGCACTAATGGGGGTTGAAACGGCACAAAGGCTCCAAGTTGACAAATTACATCTAGAAGGTGATTCTCAGGTTATTGTCAATGCAATTGCAAATGGGAAGGATTCGCATGGAGACTACAAAAATTTGTCTCAATCATCTGAAGGAAACTACTCACATTTCCAAATTTCAAAATTACACACGTATATCGAGAAGGAAACGGTCTAGTTGATGCGTTGTCCAAGTTGGCGATTGAG
The DNA here is from genome assembly GCA_018584345.1 of Thuja plicata. NCBI lineage: Eukaryota > Viridiplantae > Streptophyta > Pinopsida > Cupressales > Cupressaceae > Thuja > Thuja plicata. The sequence goes on along the minus strand of MU223568.1, from coordinate 3,759,680 downwards.
GTGGCACGATGAGGTGGCAAGAAACTAGCCGATGGGGAAATGACAACATCTACCCAATTCGATGTCAATGACAGGACGGTTGGAGCAAAGGAAACCTTGTTTTTTATTTCGGCGGCCGGAATGAATTGAATGCTGACAAGGTGGCAGACGATGGGCTTCCCAAAGGCTGGCGCAGTACATGTCGAATTTATTGCACATATACTACGAAGGAATGTTGGTACTATACATTCCTTGAGATGCATCCCAATGGCACAATTTTTCTTGGCGTCGACAGAGACAGGCGGTTGTGAGGTGTGAGGAAAAGTGGTGTTCCATGGAAGCAAACTTCACCTTTGGTGCCACGAAGCAGCAGATGGCGTTCGAGGGGCTGGTAACGGAAGAACGGCTCAGCCATATTTTCACGTCGCAGCATCCTTTCTTCATAGAAGAGATCAGAGCGCTCCTGGGTGTGGAATACGTTATTTCCGACTTCTGGTGGTGCACAAATGCAGACATTGCTGCATTATTCTCTGTGCGGGGACTGCATTTCTCTCCCAAGGATGAAGTCAGGCTTATCATGGAGCGATGTGTGTTTTCGGAATGCCAAGTGGGTATGGATGAAATTTTGCAGTGTGTCATGACGAGTCGTGGGTTTGTGTCTGCACAAGGAGATTGGCTCAGCTATCTAGGCATTCCACAAATTGTGCACCCATTTCTATTGCACCGGGGACTGGGGAATTGTATCAAATGCAAAATGGATGCGAGTGAATGGGCCCTTGTGGTCGACTTTGTTCATGACTGGGATTTGGATCTAACTACGGGGCTGTCCAGGAGACAATTGAACCCTAACATCTTACATTTGAAGTTGGTTGATGTCTGGGAGGGCATGGCAGTGCAGAGGAGGGCACAAAGACGAAGAGTCAACCCTGGAAGAGGTTGAGGTCGCAAACGAGGGCAGGGTGGACGTGCAAAGGATGTTGGAGGGCTTGGGCGCCATGGAGGTGTTGGAAGAGGACATGGAACTACTCGAGGACGAGGAATGCGGAGGAGGCGCACCCAGGGACGTGGTGGTGATGCCGTAGCGAAAGATGAACAATAGGAAGTTGCTGGTAGCCCAAGGGTTACATTTCTGGGTGATACAAAATTAGGTTTTGAATTTCCACTTAGAATTTTTTGGGAAATCATAGTACTTGCCTTTTGTCGCGAACGAGGGCGGGGTGGATGTGCAAAGGATGTTGGAGGGTGTGGGCGCTATGGACGTGTTGGAAGAGGACATGGAACTGCTCCAGGACAAGGAATGCAGAGGAGGCGCACCCAAGGACGTGGTGGTGATGTCGTAGCGGAAGCTGAACAACAAGAAGTTGCTGGTAGCTCAAGGGGTCACATTTCTGGGTGACACAAAATTAGGTTTTTGAATTTCCGCTTAGAATTTTTTGGGAAATCTTAGTACTTGCCTGCTAAAAGGTTTCTTTGAAAAAATGTGTAGAACATGTATAAATTTTGTATATGGGTTGGGTAGGATGAATTTGCAAGGCGAAATCTGTATAGCCCTTGGTGCTGGGTAGGTGGTTGAATCTGGGTTTCGGGTGGTAGTTTTTGATACTGATACAGACATTCGAATACTATATGTTTGCAAGCATATTTTATTTTCTAATATAATAAAAATAAACTTTTACCAACCAAAGAAGAAAGGAAGGTTGTAGATAAATAACACAATTTATGTACCAAAAACGTTTGCTAGCTCAAGGGTTTTGTTTAAGCTTATCCAAAGACAAGGATCTTTCCAACATCTCATGATAGTAAATATAAAAAGGTTTGTGACAAGAGCCTAGAGAATTAATACAACATATGGTGATGGTAAGCCTAGTTCAAACCCTAGGGAATGGTTAGGGTTTGGTAAAGTCATCAACAAAAGAACAGTCTAGGTTCCAATGTTCCTCAAATGGTCTCAAAAGCTTCAAATCGATGAAATGTGCAAATGCACACTATGATTCATCTTTGTGGCAACCGTGTATGCATTTAAGTTATTAGTTTCTAAAATCTTACATTGTTGATGTGTGCCAAAAGTAGGTTGCTTATCTTTCTATCGGGTATGTAGACCTGCTAATCTCTGACTTCAAATGGAAAAAAAGTGTTTGTTGTCTATAGTTTAGTTGTTTCATCCAACTGCAAGTATTTCAAAATATAAAACCTCTTTTCTGAGAAAAAAACCTTTCATGTCTTGTGCCCATTCCTAAGATAAAATATCGGCTAGGATTTATTTTAGTTATATCATTTATGCAAACCCCTTAAAAAATCTTGTATAGTGATTATAATTGTGTATTTTTGTTCATAGCTTAGATTTGAGGGTTAGTTTAGCTTTCCACCAAGCCTTCAATAGGAGTTTCAAGAGAGGTTTATCCTCGTATGGATTTTGGCACACACCATAGGGTACAAGTTACTAAAAAACTTATCTTGCAGCTAATGGTTAGTCTTGTCCCATCCTCTTCAAGGCAGATAAGTTCTACACGGAATCACAAAGAAAGGCAAGCCTTCCTAAGCACATCCAAGCAAAGGCTCAACTATTCCTAGACTCGTTAAAATATTTTTTACATAAGATAGAGAGCTTCTTCAAACGATGGGTGATAGCATCCATAATAATTGCAATCGTCTACCTTAATTTCCTTTGTCACGAGACGTCAATGATTTTCAGCGTGATTGAGGAAGGGCCATCCAAAGTTTCATGGTGGTAGCACTCGACATCCAATTGAGAACATTGCTACTTCACCATAGCATGTAGTATTCCAGGAGTGGCACATGAAGATGTGGCAATCAAACTTTTTGTCCAAATCTTGGTTGGAGGGGCAACAAAGTGGTTTCGCCATCTTGCCACAAGGTCAATCACCAATTGGGAGATCATTTGGGAAAAGTTATTCTCATGTTTCAAATTAGTTGAAGATGGCCACATATTATTTGCACAAGTCAAAGAACGAAAATAATGAGCCCATAAAGGAATTTGTTGTGCAATTCAATCATCTTGTTAGCAAAATTAGAGTCACATTCAAGCATTTTCTAGAGATCCTCATGAGTTGTTTCATTAATGCAATCAAGCTTTTTGTCAAGACCTTGGTTAGAGGCACAACAAAGTGGTTTCAACATCTTGCAACCAGGTTTTGATCACTAGTTCGTAGATCGCGTGGGAAAGTTACTTGACATGTTTCAAACTAGTTGAAGATGGCCACATACAATTTCCACAAATCTCAAATGTAAAGAAAGAAAATAATGAGCCAATAAAGGAATTCGATCACCTTGTTAGCAAAATCAATGCTACATTGAAGCATTTTTTGGAGATTCTCATGAGTTATTTCATTAATACTCTCCCCTTAGAGATTGTGTTCATGATCAAAGCTAGTGGAGCTAATGAACTAGATGACGCTCAAGAACGAGTGATTGTGCTAGGAGACAACAGCATTACCACTGGCAAATTAGGATAGACTCAATTAGACTCATGATTCAAAGTTATCCACTTTTGCAAACATGAAGAGACAACTTCAACAAAACATTCTAGCTCATTTGTACCGAGGGCATCCTCATTGAAATGTTGGTCCTTCCAACAAAAATGATAGATTCAAATTATCTCCACCTACAAGGCTTTCTCTAGAAGCAAACACTAATGATGACATGAAAAAAATTTGTTTTCTCCATGAACTAGGAGAGCACAATGCTAGACATTGTCCATAAAAGCATTGCATGTTGTACCTAATGACCTTTTGTGGCTCAAATCATCAAAGGCTTTCAAGTAACCTTCAACATCTTCATGGTGATTCTGATGGTGACTTGGTATTAGGATGTTTTCAATGTGAACCCATTTGTGCTTAAAACATTAATACTTTGAATAGCCAAGTGTTTAGCAACTACACATACTCACAAAGTCAAAGAGCCATGAAAGAGCATGGAGCATAAAAGAGGTAAGTACATGAAGAAAATAAATAGGAGGATCCACCAAACACCAATGGTGCCCTATTCTCAAGAACCAATCTTTGTATCTTCAAAAACAAATGATGAGGAGCTAGATTTTTTGCCTACCTCACATGCCTTGCTCAAATTCTATGATCAAGGACTATCAATCAAAGGGAAGCAACTTTCCATGTTGCACATAGAAGGAAGTTGAACTACAAAAGTATAGCATATGTTCTCTAAGGCAGACAAGATCTCACATGTGTCTCCAAAGCAAAGTGATGGAAGCAACTTTCCATGTTGCACATAGAAGGAAGTTGAACTACAAAAGTATAGCATATGTTCTCTAAGGCAGACAAGATCTCACATGTGTCTCCAAAGCAAAGTGATGATTCAATTTTTTGCACTGAGTAAGAAGGCATACATTGTGCCATGAACGTAAGAGTTGTCAAATGAATTATTCTTTACCTTCCAAGGATGGTTTGAAGAGCTTATAGACGACAGGATCAAGGAAAGATCACAATTAGATAAAAATAGGATCTTCTAATTGAAAGATAATACAACTTCAAAACCATTCTTTCAATCAAGGTTGGATATTAAGGATTCATTAGCAAACCTTAAAAATTTCCTACATCTTCGACATGGCTCATTGACAGAAGACAATACATTTCCTTCTAAAGTACAATTCATCCTCATCGTCATCTTCGATAGTTTCTATGGGTATCAATGGAGTTATAGGTATAGAACATTCAACAAGTATAAACTCTATGTCAAAACAAACTACTATAGAATAAGGGTTGCTAACAAAAACTATGGGCAGGTGTATCGTCTACCCTCGTCACTCCCTCCTTGTACTCTTCATATTCCTGAGGAAAGGTTGCGCTCTCCATACTAGTTTCTTCAATTTCCCCGATTTGCAACATGTTGCACTCAGGATGGAAGACCTCGTAGTCCTCCATCTACCAATGGAACAACCCATTTAGAGAACTTGTCTCGTCCTTCGAGCAACTTCTGAGTTCTAACACCCCTTCATCGTTGGGTTCCATTGTACTTCCTCTATCTCAAACTCTCTGCCCTCAGACTTTGAGTCTAATGCCAACTCCTGGCTCACCACCTGGCTCCGCGGGTCAATGACATACTTCCGTCACTCTTGATGAAGAGTGTGTTCTTCTTCCGATTGTGGTTTGCCTTCACCATGATGAGCCAACCCCTTCCAACAAAACAAGATGACGACAAAGTCTAGACCTTTTCCAATAGGATGATGACAAAGTCTAGAAAGAAATGTTGAGTGCCAATTGTGACCTTTTGTGCCATGAGTGTCCCAAGTGGTTTAATGTCGTGCTAGTCAGCACCTACCAATGGAAGGTCGGTGGCCAGGGTGTTGGCTTGCCAAGCCCCTTCTATGTCTCCTCCGATAGTATGTTCATGCCAGAGCCTCCGTCGACGATGGTGTTTGTCAACTTACGTCTCGTTATCTCCATCTCGATGACGGTCAGCTTCCTTTCAATGCCCACTGTCAGCAACATTGGATTAGTAGCCAGGCTGCTTGTTGACTTCTCTGTCAGCTTGCCATGCTCTTGGTCGATTGCGTCGTCACTGACTACGTTAGTAATGGCCATCTTCAGTTGTGGCATGGTTTGCAGAAGGTCGAATACCCATATGGGTACGATGGCTTGCAACGTCTGTCTCATGATAGTTTTCTCTGACTCCGACTGCAATGGAGTATTGGCAGCATCGTTCGAGGCCCTTCTCTCCACCATCACCTGTTCAACGTCAGCCTTCACCTCACAAAGTCTTTCATTCTCTATACAAGGGTCGAGATATACTACCTTCTTATTTTGGAGTCTGGTGATCACCACTAATTCCTTGTCTGGCTCCTTTACGTCAAGCATGTTCACTCCCTTCTATTTTGGGCAGTCGGTGTCTTCATGGTTCCCAGGACCACACCACTTGCACAACAAACTCCCATTGTTATGCCTTCTCTATAGTCCCGCGCAAACTTGCATAGTAGCGAAAATCTGCGAAAAATCGCGATTAATTTGGAATCGAGGTCGGTTCTTTTTCCCCAAAATAACGACTAAAATCGGTCAACTATGGCCAACGATTTTTGGGCAAAAATTTGCGTTTAATCAGCGAAAAAAATCGAGTTTAAATCTTGATTAATCGCCAAAAAAAGGGCGCGGATTGCTGGTGCCCGAAAAACCCTGAACGGCACCAAAAAACACCCCATTTTTCCTATTTATCAGCGTCACTCGAGCCAGTAGTTAGAAATGACAATGAAGAAGCCAAATAGGTAGGAGAGAGCTCATATGTAACTTCTAATAATAGTGACTATGAAGACGCGACTACCTATTTCTCAAGTACCATATTTGCCTCTTAACAATGACACTTCAGATCAGGTTCTTCATTGGGGATTTTCTTAGGAGCACTATTATTATCCACAGTTACGATGTCATGATTATTTCAATTGTAGCAGAAAACCTTGCACATGAGAGGAAGAGTCAGTCACCACTGTACAGCCCGGGAATGCAAATTTTTTTATTAGCATTACTATTAGAATCGCTTCGACATACAAGGTTTCTTTAATGGTAAGTAGCGCAAAACAAAGGTTTTTCATATCGGTTGAAATGGCCTTCTTGGTTCAATGACATAAATCAATCCTCAACAAAGAGTAAAAACGCTAAATAGCCCATGTATGTGAACAAAACATTCCTTTTACCGAGAAATGGAGAGTTAATTCAAAATCAAAAGAGGAAATGCTATATAAAGCTTGAAATTCGCGGCCACTTATGCAAAATACGGAGATAGAAAAGGGATTCTAACTAAATGTTTAAGGAAATATCATCTCGTGTAACATTATGGATTTGATGAAAAGCCTTACTAGTTTACAAGATAGTGAAAACGGCAGGTATAACACCTGGTCCTCTGTGCCCACATAGTTACATTTGGATCAAATAAACAGGGAATCAGGTTTTGTTGTTGTTACTACAAAAATCTCATAGGTTTTGACAAGGATTGCAGTTGAAAGCGGCTTAACAAAGGACATAGATATGTATCATAGCCTGTGAAGACAATAAACCTTTCTTTAGAGACAAGACAATAATTTTCAGCACCATAATGTAACAGTATTAATGCAAGAATCAATATCCTTATTGAAATATATAAGAATCCCTTGCTATGACATGACAACATGAGAAAGTGGCAAAGGATCTTTGGATGTCGTATGTGTTGCATATACACATAATAGACTGTTAAAGAAGCTTTAATGTCCTTTCATTTTTATTTTTTTTTAAAAAGTAATTTCTAACTATTTTTCTTTGATTTTTTATGTTTTTTTGTAAATCCAATTTTTTCCTAATTTTTTACCCATTTTTTAAAAAAATCCTACTCTTTTGGTTTGCCGATTTTTCCCAACACGATTTGCGCTTCTATGGCGCAACGTGAGCCCACTCATTGCATCTTCAACACTGAATCATCGGCCTACCCTTCATATCGTACTGTATCTTGCTTTTGGGTGTACTATTGTTGTTGTTGTTGTTCCCTCACCGGTAATTACGGTACCCACCCGAGCAAGGTGTTGGAGTTTGCAAGTGGTTTTGGCAATGTGGTTGGTGGGGTAGCCTGTTCCCCCTGGGCAAAGAGCACTTGTGTGCTCCTCGGCTTCAAGTTGTATGTGCATTCCTTGATGGAATGTGTCCCAATACCTAACAAATGTCACAAAATGTTTTTTTCGGGCAAATGGCCTTCGTGTGACCTGCCACTTTGCAGTCGGTACACCACAATTCTTTATCCTCCTTGGCACTTTCATTTTCCGCCTTAAGCTCCACCATTCACAACATGTCCCTCCATAGGGCCTGCACAGTCTTGTATTTTCCATCGCTTCTCTCATCCATACTATCGCCATCACTGACATTCTTCTTTCCCCTCAATGGCTTACTCTCACTCTTGTGTCCATCACCCGATTGTAGGCGTGGATGTACGAGGATGAAGGTGTGATGTCCCGAACTCCTCTTCCAACCGAAATACACTTTCCCTCTGATTATTTCCTTGCAGACGTACGGCTTACACTTCCGAAGGCACAGTCCCGCGTATGTCAACTATTACTACATGCTCAACGAACGTAAGTTGCTTGTCCGTACTGCACAACAGATCTTCGACAACACACTTACTTAGTGTACGGATAGAGAATCACCGTACAACTTTGTGACTTCCCGTATGAGCCACCAATCCATCGTATGGTGGTTTCTTTAGAGTGTCGAGACACCCACGTACGACAAATACCGTACAACCCAAAGGCCCGCCCTTCGACTTGGCGCAATGTCTCCTTGCCCGTACAGACAATTAGTCCCTCCCACACAAATCTTCCTATACGGCGATGCCTGATGACAACTTTGCACGCGTACTCGGATGTTCGGCACTTGTAATGTTCGTTTATTGCCTTTGGCTAGTCACTTCCCCTTGTGTATGGAATACCTTTACAAAAAACTCAAGCTGATCGGATATCTTAACGTCGCTAAGGTTATTATTGCCAAATGTAATATAGATCAATGCAAAAGAATAAAATAATGATGGAAGGTATTACACAAAGATTGGATCCGCACATGCAAGTAGACAATTCGAATTCAATAATGATAGTACTTCATATTACAACCATCACGGACCAGCAAGAGAATACAAATATCAGATGTTGTTTACAAAAGATTTCAAAAATTTGGAACACACGGTGAAATATCCGAATGATATTTCCAACGACAGTCTAGGGTGGTTGTTGACCACCGAAACTGCGATCACAAAATAGGGAGGATCTTTCACCTCCAAAACTGCGCATAAACCACCTTCAGACTTCAACTTCCGAAAATACAAAGAAGAGTCAAATACCATCCATGATCCTTTACAATGCCCAACCATCTCCTTATAAAGGCCTCCAAGAAGCGTCTAGAGATTTACAATAGGCCGACATTGTTAATTTATTTTATTAATTGGGCCCCTTTAATTAATAATTATATTAATTAATTAAATAAGTCCTTCTGATATTATTTAGGACCACTTAATTAATTAACCTAATTAAAATACTTAATTAAAATTGGGGGCATCATCGAAGGCAACACTTTCATCTTTTTGTGCACCAAAGGAATCAACCCCTCAATGAACCACCTCTTCTTCAACCCATCAACTGCCTAATTCTCCAACTTGTCCAGCAATTCCTTGAGCCTACAATTGTAAGCTCATACGTTCTCACTCTTCCCTTGCTTTGTGTTGTCTTCTTCGAGGGACAGATTCCCAATACGATGTAAATTAGTTTCTAAAATTTCGGCAACCTCGGTCTAGAAGTTATGTTCTTCCTCTTCGTCCCCTACAAAGTATATGGACAGGCTGGTGGTGTTGGTACTATGTGCAGATTCAGAGTCTTCCTTAGAAGCAGAGTGTGTCACTTGGTTACCTGCCTATTTGGTGAGATCTTCACTTCGTCATCCGGGAGTGGTAGGTTTATGGCAACCTCTTCCAACTCACTCCATGTATGCGGTCTTGCCCTCTCCTGACTACGGCTTCGGCTCACTCTACAACTCCTACTTCTCACTAGACTCTTTGAACTTTTGACAATATCTCATAATCGTTGTCTCCTCTCACTTGGCTCTCTCAGACAGAGAGATCTCCTTACCACTCCTTCTCCCTCCTCTTGAGTATATCAAGTATATGTGGCACATCGGTCCTAAATTTGGTCGTAGGGGCATTAATTGCCTAAAGTACGAAGTTGGTCGATATCACGCTCTTCTTCCTCCCTGCGGGTCCTTGGTATCATTGCAATATCTGCTGCCGACATTGCTCTCAGTGCCTTTCCTCATGCTAATCTTGCAATTCAATAAGATTATGTTCCAACAACCTTGGAATTCTCCCAAGAAGATCAAAGACCGCATGGTTCACTACGAGTTCATTGCATACCATGCCCTCAGGGACAACTCGCTCCCTAGCTTCCCACACACATTGATCGACCAAAACTTCCCACAAATATACCAAGTCTTGCGTCAACTGATCCTCTAGTGTTTCTTCCTTGTCACTTTCCATTACTAGCACTTATTGTTCAAAGAGTCGGCCCATTACTCCTAGTGCCATTGGGTCAAATCTCCAGGTTCGAATAGGCAACGACACCAAAATGTTTACCACCTACGATGAATATCAACATGTAATGTGTACAACAATAGAGTCATGTGGTTCTCGATACAAGCCAAAAATATATATCACTACGTGGTTGGTTAAGAGTGCCAACCATCGGCAACTAACAACTACACAAGAACTACAATCCATTACATTGCCATTCATTTATTAAACAAAACATTATTTACTCTTATTAGGAAAACTGTCGCCAACAATCATGTTTCCACTCTAGCTTTTGTGTCAACAAGTAGTAGTTGCATTGTAAGAGATGATCAATTTAACTGCCTTCTCCCTTTTTTGATAATTCCTTTGAAGAAGATTGTCATGACGAGTCTAAAGAGGTCCTATTCACCAAAGGTTCGCAATCATCATTTGAGGGGGATGTGCATTTGAAGAGGATGTGCAAAGTATGTTGCCAAAGATTTATTTTTTTTCTCTAGTTCACTTTGATGATGATCCAACACTAGAAGAAGATACAAACCTAGAGGGTTTACTAGACCAATTTATAATAAGCACGTGTCATTAAATTAAGGAAGGAATGCGTGCACAGGGTTCACAACCAACACCCAGTGTCAACATGCAGAACAAAACCAGGAGATTGAGATCTTTCTTCAACAACTTTTATCACTCCCAAAGGACAATGATCACTATAATTGAGATATATTTTGGGTACCCATCGGGAATGCTTGAATTTGAGAGCATTAGAATAATTACAACCAAGATTGAAGATTGTTGGAGAATGCGTTTGTGAGCCCATATTTGCTAAAGATTATTATTTGCTAATGGTGTTGGTTTTGAAGTAATGAACTAATATTTTCAGTTGCATTTGGAAGGCGAATGTCCACCTGGTCATTGGTGGTTTGGGGCAGATTCATGGACATTTTTAGAGACTTTATTTATGTCGTTGACTGTGTGGAAGTCCATCTTGTTCAAACATTACCTCCTTCAACGGGCTTTGTTGAATATTTTGTAATTGATGTCAAAGGTTGATGATTAAGGTCATATAAATTTTAAAGGATTATTGTGATATTGCTATCAGGATTCAACTATGTAGTTTTTGAGTCAAACTCATTGACCCATGTTTCATGTGTAGTGGTTCACAAGAACCCATCTCTCATAAGAATGAATGGAACACTTAGCACTCATTGCATCTAGGTAATGCTCACAAAGGTGAAGCACCAGGACTTCCCCGAAGATTGCCCTTCCCAGTACTACTCCAGCTCAAGCACCCTTAACCATGAAGTTTCCTCCAAGGTTAGACCCACTTTGCTTGCAACCCCATTTGCAAAACTTTTCAACAAGTGTTATGCCTTATGAACCATTCATTATAAAGCCCCTTAAGCTCATCAATTGATAAGTAGGAGATATTTTCCACAGCAAGTCAAATTGTGATATTGCTATCAAGATTCAACTGTGTAGTTTTTTAGTCAAACTCATTGACCCATGTTTCATGTGTAGTGGTTCACAAGAATCCATCTCTCATGAGAATGAATGTAACACTTAGCACTCATTGCATCTAGGTGATGCTCACAGAGGTGAAGCACCGGGACTTCCTGGGAGGTCACCCATTCCACTTCTACTCCAGCTCAAGCACGCTTAACCACGGAGTTTCCTCCGAGGTTAAGCCCACTTTGCTTGCAACCCTATTTGCAAAACCTTCAACAAATCTTGTACCTTATATACCATTCATTATAAAGCCCCTTAAGCTCATCAATTGATAAGTAGGAGATATTTTCCATAGCAAGTCAAACTGTGATATTGCTATCAGGAATCAAATGTGTAGTTTTTGAGTCAAACTCAATGACCCATGTTTCATGAGTAGTGGTTCACAAGAACCCATCTCTCATGAGAATGAATGGAACACTTAGCACTCATTGCATCTAGGTGATGCTCACAAAGGTGACTCAAAGCAATAGAGAGTAGGAATGAATTGCTTATCAAGTTGTCGATTATTCATCAAATCCTCATCCGCTACTTGGTTGTCTACTTGAGCTGCTTGCTTGCCCACTTCACCTGCTTGTTGGATTGACATGTCATCGGGTACTTCTAAAAAGTTGAGTTCTATGATGAAAAATGTTGCGGCTAAGTTAAAATATGCATCACATATATTGAACATTTGTTTTAATGCTTGTTTTTTACAAAGTCTTTCTGTGCGACGGTTTAAGTTTTCAGATTCCTTTGTAACGCATGTGAGTGGAAGAGGCTCTTCTATATCTGCGGTTGTGTAATGCCTTGAATAACAAAGGGGAATTGTTTTTTATTTATGGTGCAATGAATATTCTAAGCGGTGAAAAATACTAATAATGTGGGCATTAATATATTCGATATCTTGTTTCAAATTTTAAAAAAAGGCTACAATTGAATGAAGATGTGAAGATGCTAAGCAACTCCAGCTGGCAATGATGCTACTAAATGCAGCTGTTATGAGTCAAGCAGGACATTTTTATTCTTTGATTGGGCGGTGTTGTGTGGGAGTTAAGCAGTGTTTTTTAGAACTGAAGTTGTTTATATAATAGTAGAGCATAATATTGGAGTTGGGGATATGATTGGAGGCCAGTATAGTATTTGAGTTGTGTATGTTATTTACACGTATTATAAAGAGACGGCATGATACAGAGAAGGCATGAGGCAGAGTCAATTATGATGAGTGTGGTGGATATACATTATTAATTCTTGCAGTGTGCTTGGCGAAATATAAGGAAAACCGTTATTAATTGCTGTGAATTAAAAAAAGATTTGAGTGGAGGTTCTCGCTGTTGATGGTGTCTCACTCATACTGTGAGGCTTTAAGCACAACAGTTATCAGGGATTATTATTGGCAACGATTATACGCTGCTACAGATTCGAATAAAAATCAACCAATGATATGGCATGAAGGTGCAAGATATTGATGCAACTAAGGAGTGTGTGTATGAGGGAATACTAAGTGTGTAATTTTTGAGTTGAAAAAGATTTGAAGGAGTTGTGCATCACTCATATATATAGCTGAATATGTTATTCTGTGATTTAAGTAATAATGGTTTGAAGAGAACTAGTCAAGAATTGCTTCAGGTTTCAGTATATTTTTGAGTTGGTGCTCAAACTGAGGTTGGTGCCTCAGCAGATCGGAGTTGGTGCTCTCTGAGAGATCGGAGTGGGTGCTTCTCTGAGAGTTGGTGCTCACTTATGTAATCTGGGTTGGTGCCCATATCGTGAATGAAAGCTATTGATGTGCCGTGGTTTTTACCCAAAAGGGTTTCCCAAATGAAATTTGGTGTTTGCTCTCTCTATGTTTTATGAAGTTTTGTGTTTAAAAAAGTTTAAAATACTGATTCAGCCCCCCCCCCAACCACACACAGTATTTTCTGTGTGCTCTTCAAGATCATGGCCCCAAATACAGATACATTTTTCTAAAAGGACAGGGCACTATGAGAGTTAATATTTTGGGTGAGTTCTCTGTCATTTAGGGTAACTTTCCAGTCATTTGCATTGTTAAGGAGTTGTGGAAGCATCAACACCTGTTCTTCAGGCACTTCAAAGATTTCAGAACAGTATTCCTTTCACCATAATAGCATTCACAAATCAGTTCGATTCTCTAAGAGGCATTTTCAGTCTTCATGTTCTTTCTAGCTTGGGTTGCAGCAAACTTCAAAGGGTTGTGAAGCAGGTTATATCCTATGTTCTCAATGTGGTCAATTATAGGTGATGCATGGGAATTCTGAGCCAGGAGTGGAGTATTTTGGTAATGGCATGAAGGCATTCTGAAGGGGTTTGGAGCTTGGTGCAAATTTTACCATAAATCTCAGACTGTAAGTTATAAACAGAAAACTGCTACCCTAATTTGGTACGTTTAATAAGCTGCTGGGGTTCTACATTCCTCTAAGAATGAACTGCAGTCTTCCATATTGTTGGAAACATAAAAATGCTTTGTAAAGGTCAGCACTTCATCTTTTCATATCTGCAACTTCATATAACTATCCATGGAAATAAATGCCAAACAACAGATATCTATTCAGTACACTTGTAATTTCAGTCATTTCTTTATCAGCAGAGATCTGTAGTCAGCTTCAGTGTATTGCATTCTTCACTTTATGTTCAAACTTGCACAACATCACTAGAAAAAAAAATCAATAAAACATCATACATATCTGAAATTCAAAGGCCTTCAAACAAGAATTCCTTACAAGATCATTTAATGCCATTTGTCAGTAAAACAAGTGTAAAAAATTGGTAAGATTTTACAAGGGATCTTACAAATTTCCCACTCTTTTTAATGTTCATTTAACTTAATAAATAAAGCAATTTTTAAATATTTCTTTTAAACTTTACTTTAGTCACATTAATAAATTAATTAAAATAAGTCACCCATAAAAAGTTACTTTATTAGACAACTTAAAATAATTAAGTCACGTTAATAAATTAAATATAAAAAAGTCACCCATAAAATGTTACTTTATTAGACAACTTAAAATAATTTATTTAATTTATTCCCTCATTGTCTAACTTTAACCTAGAGGCTACAACACTTCGATTACTCTCCCAAAGGAAACATTACAATAACCCTTCCTAAAATTGCTTGCCCTCAAGCAATTGCAGAAAATGATGTTGCACAATTTGTTCGCCCTCCCAATTAGCATCCTCAATGACCAAGCCTCTCCATCTAATGAGATACTCCTTGATCACTCTGCTCCTCAATCTCCTTTCCCTAACATCTGGAACCTCATCAAACAATAAAATCAATCATCCTCCTCCTCCCTTCCTAAAATTGCTTGCCCTCAAGCAATCGAAGATAATGATGTTGCACAATTTGTTCACCCTCTCAAGTGGCATCCTCAATGGGCAAGTCTCTCCATCTAATGAGATACTCCTTGATCACTTTGCTCCTCAATCTCCTTTCCCTGACATCCGCAATCTCATCAGACAGTAAACCCAATCTTCCACCCCACC
>MU223568.1:3718805-3744544 GCA_018584345.1 Thuja plicata | reverse complement strand
TCCCCCCCCCCCATCTAATGGTGGAAGCTCAGATGATGATGTGAGGTGCTGCTCAAGTGCCTTTTTAAGGCAAGAAACATGGAGCACATTATGAATCCTACCATTATCTAGCAGCTCAAACTCATAAGTTACTTCTCCCACCCTTTGAACAATCTTGTAAGGAACATAAAAGCAAAGTTTCAGCTTTCCCGCATCACTCTTCTTCAAAAAAGATTGCTTGTAGAGCTGAACTAAGCCACCCACCTCAAAACTTCTCTCAATGCAATGCGTATCTGCAAATATATTTTGTTGATTCTAGGCACACTAAAGATTATCCTTAGGTGTCTTGAGCATGTTCTGACTCCCCCATATCCAATCTTTAGCCTTAGGATCTCTACTAACACCAAAAACTAAATCCAAAAGTGATGGAGCATCGTACCCATACAAATCTCTAAAAGAAGTCATCCTAATGGACACGAGATAGGTGGTGTTGTAACAATGCTCACTTAAATACAACCACCTAATCCAAGCCTTCTACTACCCTGCAACATAGTTACACAAATACCCTTCCACCCCTTTGTTCACAATCTTTGTTTGACCATCGACTTGAGGGTGGTAATTGGTATTAGAGGTCAACTTTCTGCTAACCAACCTAAACGGCTCTTTCCAAAAAGCACTAAGAAACCTGTTATCCCGATCATTGATTATATTCTCCAGCAAGCAAAAGCTAAATCCAAAAATGATGGAGCATCATACACATACAAAGCTCTAAAAGAAGTCATCCTAATGGACATGAGATAGGTGGTGTTGTAACAATGCTCACATAAATACAACCACCTAATCCAAGCCTTCTGCTGCCCTGCAACATAATTACACAAACATCCTTCCACCCATTTGTTTGCAACCTCTGTTTGACCATCGATTTGAGGGTGGTAATTGGTATTAGGGGTCAACTCTGTGTTAACCAACCTAAATAGCTCTTTCCAAAAAGCGCTAAGAAACCTATTATCCCAACCATTGAGTATATTCTTCGGCAATCCATGGAGCTTGAACACGTGCGTGAAGAACAACTCTTAGATATAATCATTTTATTTCTCCCTAGCTCTTTATCCCTGTACACTTTTGGAACTTATCCACAACAAAAGCCTTTATCTCTTTATTATTCATGGGGCACGTATTCAAGTAGATATTCCATTTACTCTTTATAATGGAGCAGATACAGTTTGAGAACTAGAATTTTAGCTGTAGGTGAAGAGGGGAGTTGGAATTATTCAGCCGCCACTTAACCAAAAATGACATGGCTGCACAGTTTTCCTTTCTCTTTTTCTACTCATCTCTCTTCAATTTTAATCTTCAAAGCTATATTATACGACTGTGCATTTAAGTGAAAACGAAAAAAAATACTACAAATTTCTATGAAAACAAAAAAAAAATACAAATTAACAGAAAAATTCTAAAAAAACAATAAAAATCTAAAAAGAAAATTTAGCCTCTGCTTTAAAAAATTTAACTAAGCAGTTGCACAGAACCCTGCTGTTAATCTATCTATAAAAACAACAAAAGTAATATTACTTGTTTACCCCACTATCTGATTCGGTAATTGTTATTTTAGGGAAACAAGGCGTATCAATCAATATTTCCTAAATTACATAGCTAAATTTTAAGCATAAAGAATTCTACATTTCTAAAGTAAATTCCCAATTTCTATACAAACAATTAAATATTTAAACAAAAAAATTTAAAAAAAAATCCAAAATTCCTACCTGGTTAAATTTTATCAGAAAAATACGTGAAAAGCGATTTTATAAGTAAAACTAAGATGAAAAATTACCACAGACCGAGCAAGATATTTCGAATTCGCCTCTCCTGTAAGCGATGAATTGGTGGAAAGTCGGTATATTTTAAAAGAAAATTGCAGTCATTTAAAAAAAGTCGACACTTTTATAACGGGAAAAAATCGCATCAAGATTTACCTTTTACCACATCTTTTGAGTGACCAGAATTTCTTTTTGCGGCCAACGGATTTATTGCTGCTGATATTGATTTTGTAGTAAGACAAAACTCCATGTCTGGAAGTGAATCAGTACTTCAGGCGCCCTTTAAACCCTAAGACCGTAAATCTTCACCCATATTATTTGTGTGAATGGAAGTTCGTTGAAGAGATGTACATTCTAGAATGTGACGCTTTCAAGAAAAGCAGGACAGTTTTAATATTCTTTTGACCAAGATTTCGTGGGTTGATCTTTTCAATGAGGGGACGGTTGAGTAGTTGGGAGCACTCATCATCAAGCTTCACAAGAAAAGGGTGGAAATGAAAGCGTGTGAAATACTCTGTTTCATAAGCTATCTTTAGCCTCACGGACGTTCAAACTATTTTCTTTTCTTTCTTTCTTTCATTTCCTCTTCTACCCGTTGTTTTACACTAAAAAAAAAAATCATGTTCTGTATTTGTTTTAAAGTGTAAATAAAAAATGGTTTAAATGCAAATGTGCTAGCAAGCTAAGGGAGGGGTCTCCGATTCTTTGGATTCTATGAGCAAGTCTATAGATGGGGTACAAAGTGCTTTGGTAGTGATATAGGTGTCAAACAAGGGTGCCCTCTCTCACCAACTTTATTTGGGCTATATATTATTAAGTTAGAAGAATGGCTAAACAAGACTAATGGTGATGGGGTTCAGTTAGCTAATTATGTGATAAAATTGCTTCTATATGCAAGTGATCTCATTTTAATTATTAAAACGGTTGATGGAATGAGGGAACACTTGAAAGCACTTGATATCTTTTGTCATGAGGTTGGGATGCAAGTGAACACTAGCAAAACCAAAGTGATGATCTTCTCATTGAAAAGAAATATGAAGACGCAAAACACTTTTCTTTTTTAAGGCAATCCTTTAGAGATAGTAAATGAGTACAAGTATCTTGGGATCGATTTTCACAACAAACTCAGTTAGGAAATGTGTAGAGAAAAAATAATTCAAGGAGGTTGGAAAGCCTTATATTCCTTACAAAATAGATGTAGGGATGCATAGTTATGGGATTGGAAAACCAAGAAGATGATTTTTGGTTTGTTGGTTACCCTGGTGAACCTTTACGGGTGTGAGATTTGGGGCAGCAATGTGTCAGATCAAAAATGGAGGCCAGTAGAGAGAATCCAAAAACATCTAACCATCAGCAACCTCAAAATTAAAATTGTTGTTCCTTATGAGATCTTATTGGCGAAAATAAGCTTCCTCCTGTTGACTTTTCTATCATCGTTAACCCTTTGGGTTAGTTTTCATCATCTCGATTTAGTTGAGAAAGCTTGAGGAGCTAAAATCAGTGAGGAACACTTCATGATAGAGATTTCAGTGGAACATTCCTCATTTTTCACCAAAATAAGCATCCAGGGCTTCTATAAGAGTCTAGGGCTATATTTCGGGGAGAGATTCCTATTGTCTCCCCAAAATTCTTAATCAAATGTTCATCAGGTTGAAAAAGCAGATATCGGGGAAGCTTGTCCCTTGTTTCACCGGTGAGATCCATCGGAGTAGCTACAACTATCGTTGGAGGGGGAAAATAGTGTTTTGATGGGTCAAGTTACCCCGATGATGGCATCGGTGAAAGTCTTCGCAATATGTGGTCTGGTGTTGTTGCAATGTTTGATGTTTTCAGCAAGACATCTTTGGGTCTTGCTAAAATGACCGCTCTTCAGATCCATCGACGGAGGTTTTACCGAAATGAGCATATGTAGTTCACCGTGAGTCAGAGGATGGGTCATCGGCAAGACAGTATATGAGTTTCATCGATAAGAGTTCATCAACAAAGTTATGACCATCAGAAGGGAAGAAAAAGTGTTTCTCGATGGTGCATGTTTCCCAAATGGGATTTTGCATCAATAAAATAGTAGATGGATTTGCCAATGAGGTTCGTCGGGGAAGCTATAGTGGTCACTGGAGGATTTTGAGCACATTCTGATGGATGTTATCAGGGTAAGTCACCTCGGTGAGTTTTCATCAGCATAGCTTGAGTCATCGACAATAGATTCAAGGCACGGTCTAATAGTGTAAGTTTCCCCAATGGATTTTGCATCGGCAAGTGTCTTGTCAATATATAAGGCATGAGGTTCATCGGAGAGACTTTGGTGATCAACATGGATAAAATTACTCGGCATGATGGGCGTTGTTACACCGATGAATTCTATTGGGCGAACATGTTTACAGTCTTGCCAAAAACTTGTGAATCAATAAATGCAGGGTTGTCGTCGGTAAAATTTTCTTGTGGTTTCCCTGATGTTCGATGGCTTTCCACCATGGCTCGATCCACTCAGCTGAGGAAGTTGGTTATTGGGGGAACTTTCCTCGATGATCAAAGAAGTTATTTTTGGCGCCAAGGAGCATGAAGGGTTTTTCAGGGAAGCTCTCACTGATGAAGATCAAACATAAGATTGAAGCATTGACACACTCAGTTGCATCCAATAACCTGTCTACTTTTGTCGACTCATTCAAACAACGTCACTACTACAGTATGGTCTTGATCAAATTATCCCAATCGTTCCATGGTCATTTATGGTTGTAGATAGTTCTTGAGATCAGTTCCACACACGAACATAGTACAAACCATGAAGACAGATGTGTGCGGGCCATCATTTTCTAGTTGTAGAGATATTAACTTTCGACCTCCCCTGTCACTTCTGAGTTCTCTACTTGCAAGGATCGGATTTTCTTCTAATTTGATCTATTTTTGTAACTCAACCCCGAGTCGGGGTTTTAAACTCCAATGTTTGATCAGAGTTAAGCCCGAACTCTATAAAAGGCAATCTTGTAGATATTTTCAAGGTTCTTCTCTAGTTATTTGTATCATCTTAGGCTCTACAACTATAAATTATTATTTTATTGTGCATTAATAGAAATATGTGTTTTACATTATCCCACTAGTTTGATATATTGTGCATTTTCATGTATTAATTGTTTCTCTTTTTTTTCCTTGTTTGCATTTTGTATTGATGTGCTCATGGATGTTGTACTATGAGAACTTTCTTTTTTGCATCATTTCATTAGTTATGATTTGCATGTGAGTCCTAGGAGAATATAATAGAGTTGAGATATGTTTGTATTTGGGTGCTTTATTAATGTTTTGTACAATTATAGGCAAAGAGATCCATGATTAAATCTGATGCATCGCCTCTTTTCTCTTTCAGTGTATCATTCTCCCTTTTCCCTCAAAAGCTTATTTTAGGTGCATCCTGATTATAAAGGAATTTGGCCTTCTCTAAATATTCAACCTTTCACGTCAAGTCCCACACTTGGAGGTTGTTTCCATGTTTCACAAGTTTTTTAGGTCACTAACCATCACCTAAACAAGGGTGCAAACTTTTGTGACAACACCTCCCTTTAGAAAAATTGGCAATGGTTCGGTTGATAAGTTGTCTAGAGAAACCTTAAAGCATGGAAAAACATTGTTGGCCTAAATTGATCATGAAGTAAAGATTGAGGCAACTAGAGAGAATCCAAAAACATTTAATCATTAGCAGCCTCAAAATTAAAAGTGTTGTTCCTTATGAGATATTATTGGTAGAAACAAACATCTTCCCTTTAAAGGCTTTGGCAATGGTCCGGTTGTTAAGCTATCTATAGAAAACTCAAAGTATGGAAAAGCATCGTTGGCCTAAATTGATCATGGAGGAAAGACTAGATAGAAGAAATAACATGTGGATGAAGAAAAATGACAAATGGATGAAAAAAATAAATGTTAATGTACCATCCTAAAAAGTTAGCACCAATTATTGGTGGCTCTAATTAGGACCTATAGCCCTCTTTTGTGATTTCAAGGTCTTTTTGCCCGTTTTGCTTGATCCCGACAACCTATAATTTAAATTGCGGCCTTTGTTCATCATCTCGATGTCCCTGGCCAAATTTGAGACATAATCATAGGGTGCGCAATGTTCCAAACATTGTGTCTCTGGGTGCACAATGGTTGAAACATTCTGCACCCAGGTATTTTGTCCCAGATTGGGCCTAGAGCTCGATATCAAGATTTTTCATTTAATTCTTTTTCGGTGGTCAATTTGGCTTAGTTTTAGATCCCAAAATGAGGGTTAAAGTAATTAAACCCTATATCTCTTGTCATTTTGACATCTCCTATCATATACAAGAAACAATATCACAAGTACTCTCAAGTTATCAAGTGCAACTATTCATTTTCAGATCTTCAAGAGCATTCAAGCAAGATAGGCGATTTATAGATCTCAAGCCAAGGAATTCTTCTTCTTCCATCTCATCAAAGAAATATTCTTCAAGTTAGAGCAAGCTTTTCTATCCCATGGTGGTGTCTTGGTGGAGCTCTCAAATAAGCAGAGAAGATCTCTCTTTCTCTGTCATTCTTATCTCTCTCTGTGCAAGTGTGATCAAGTATTTCAAGAAAATCAAGATCTAGGGGTGGTATTCACAGATCCATGCACATGTGAATGCATCCTTGATCCTACATATCTCCTACAAGGTCAACATCTACATTCAAGCAACAAATATCAAGTATATTTCATGGATTTGAGCTATGCAAACATCTGTCCACGAGGGTAGGCACATTAACATGGTATTGAACCTTTGTGTTTACTTTATGCTTTGCATTTCATATTTCAAGGTTGAGTCCTGAATAGGGGTTTGACCAAGGCAAACCCCTCTAGGCAACCTATTTCCCTATTTTTATGTGTAGTTACAAGCTAGAAAGTTGTAATTACAGATCCAAACTTCGCAAATCCTGACACGGGTCCCTACAAAATCAAGAACATAATCACGAGGTACATAATGTTCCAAATGTTTTGCACCATCAGAAACAAGCTTAGATTTTTTAGGATAGACCACAAGCAATTTTTAGGACCTAGATATGGAAGTACAATTGTTTCTGGGATTCTGATAGTCGTGAAAACTGCAACAGAATAGCATCTCCTTCATCTCTTCAAGGAAAACTCATCTTTATCACATTTCAATTCCCATTTCCTCTTTATCTTTTGCAGATTTAGATAACTCAATTTGTCATCCTTCTCAATTTCCAAGCAACACAAAAATAATATAAGCCCCTGAGACCCGAATCTAGAATTGGCATCATTCTTGTGGTGTTGATTAGTTTTGACTTGAGGTGGCTTCGTATTCTAATGTAACTTGTGAAATCGGGGAGAGCTTAGATCCTTTAAGGTGATCCCTATTTTCTCTTGTACATTTTGGTGAGCTTGATGCTTGTTATATTCTTTTGATTTTGGTAGTTAGATCTCCTCTTTATGCATTTTTTATATCTATATCTAAAATGTCATTTAGATATTTAAACTTGTGTTAGATCTACTTTTATGCTTAATGTGTGGCTTAGATTTACTTTATGATTTACATAGCTTCACTTAAGTATAAGATCTCCTCTGTGCATTACTTTAGATCTATCTTCTTTTCATTTTGTGCATGATTTGTATTACATTAAGTCCTACCTATAGCATTTTTTGTTAGGAGAATTCGTATACTTATGGGTTCCTTTTATTCCAAGTCCTCTTTCCTTCCTAGAAATCTTGAGGAGACCAACATGCATAACAATGATCTTTCTCCACCTCCTGAACACAACTCTTCCAACTCTTCCCATCATAAGGATGAGATCCTAAGAGTTACACCTAGTCAAATCCAAAATCTTTCTCATAACTTTGACAAATTTGAACAATGGTTAGGTCAAGATAATCCCAACTCGGAGGCTATTTCTATAGTTGGTGGTTTGAAAAAGCTAATTCATAATGGTGAACATGGAATAGATTTCTTATGTGCTCTTTCTCAACTTGTTCATAGCGATGTCAAGTCGCTTCAAGATGGTGCTCAAGAACTTGGTTACACTCAACCTCCTATTAGTGTTGAGCCTTCTAATACCATTCCTACCTTTATACCTAGTGTTTCTACCTATACTACACCTATCATAACCACTTCCTTTCAACCTTCTAATCCTATAAATGTTCTCATTCCTAATACTAGTGTTCCTTCCTCTAATGTTCCAATTTGTTTCCTTACTATCATCCATGCCCACTTATAATAGTGTGCCTTTTTCTTATTCCATTGTTCCTTCCATTTAAAATAACATAATGCTCCTAATGTTACCCACATATCTCCTTCTAATCTTTCCACTAAATCTACAATCAATAGTCTTGCTCAAACTGTGTCATCTTTACAACAACAAATTGCTTTCATGACTCAATCCAAGTTTGATATACCTACTTGTGATATTGCTAGTCCCTTATCTTTGGATATAACTTGTGTCATCATTCCTCAATATCTGGAGATCCATCATCTAGACACCTAAAATGGTAAACATGATCCCTTAACCCATGGTAAGACCTTTCAAACATTGCATAGTGACTTTTCTCATGATCAAAGGTTCATGACTAAGTTATTTACTAGTACCTTTCGAGATAAGGCCTTGCAATGGCATTTCTCCTTGCCTCCTTATTCCATTGATTCCTTCCAAAAATGTGTCAATTCCTTCATTCAACAGTTCAAAACAATATTGGTCCTAAGATATCCTTAATTGATTTGATGCATTGTAAACAAGGTCCTAAAAAAAAGGTTACGTATTTCATTGGTAGATTTAAACATTTGCATGCTCAAATTTCTTGTTCTATACTTGACATCAATGTGAAATGTATGTTTATTTCTAATTTACAAAATATATTAGGGGCGAGATTTTTTTTTTCTAAATTCTCTTCTTTTACTCAATTATGTACAGTGCTTCATAATTATCAGCTTCAAGTGAGTCAATTTGAGAGAACCACTTCAATGGCTTCGATTGATAAGTGTGATACGACATCACAGTCCTTTCAGAAGTTTCAAAAAACAAAGGGATTCATCAAGATAAATTCTTCATCTAATCATGTTGTTGAGAAAGTGGCATCAACATTCAAAGGTGTGGCTCCTTTTTTATCTCACTTTAAACTTGCTCATACTTTTACTCAGCTTAATGAAGTTTTGCATAATGTGATGATGAAGTGTCTTAATTATAATATGTTAATGCTTCCCCCCATTAACCTAGTTGATCCTAACAAACCTCAATCCAAATACTTCAATACCAAATCTTTCTATCAATATCACCGTCAACCTGGTCAGGATAGTGAAAAATGTTTCAGTTTAAAATTCGTCATCCAAGACCTAATTGATTCCAATGCTATATCTTTTGAAGGTGTGAATGATCAAGGAAACAAATCCATAGCACCTCCCAATAAAAACTTGCAAGTTTATACTGATCCTTTACCCTCTCATTCCACTCATACCATTGAGTCTATAGAGCATTTTCCCACTTCCTCTCATGTGGTTGCATATGATGATGAATCTATTGAATCCAACAATGTGGTTAATCTTATTGATCAAATTGAACCCAAAACTAAACCCAAACTTGAACCAGAGATTCCCATTACCTTTGATCATAGTGAAACTGTAACACCCCGCCACGTAACCCATGAGAAATTAACCTAACTTCATACTAAGTTGATGCAATATTTTTTTTGTAAATGTTAAACATACATTACGCAACACAAATGTAGAAGCAAGTACAAACATAAGTTCAAGTATCATGTTTAACACGTGATAAGACATGACACTAATATGCATAAACTTAGTTAATTATCCCAAGGGTTCCAAGATGTAGTTACTTTTAATACATTAACTAAACTACTAAGAACAACCATAACATAATCACATGATATATCTTATATTTATTTTAAAACCCAAATGAAATATTTCTAATATTCTAGAAGGTTTAATTATTTATCTTTATAATTAACCTTTAATAAATATTTTCCTAACATCACAAAAAAATACCACATTGACCTACATGCATGCATACTTAAAACTGACCAAATAAAAATGTAGAAAAGATGCAACAAACATAAGAATGCTCAAACAAGGGTTCTCGAATTCACGTCACCATGACAATTTGAGTAAGGTATTCAATCATATACTTGTCCACTATTTCAGGACAAATTATGGGTTAGGCTAGGATTTAGACCTATATGTTATCTCCCCTCTCTTTCCATCGAGATAATGCGATAGGGCGGGCTCATCCTGGCAAATCAGGGAATTCGATGCCCGGTACCTGCAAACTTGCATCACAAAGCCGAGCATGTACATACATGTATATATATAATAGACAATGCTAGGGATCAGTACATTATGTAGATCTCGCAAGCAAGTGACTATAACTTCTTCCCTCAACCATATCAGGCACATCAAACAAAAATATAAAACATACATGTCAACTATACACATGCAAGTATGGCGTCAGTAACAACCATAATATACATAACATCATCATATGCAACTAATCATCATCATCATCTAACTAACATGGTATAAATCAAATGATCAAAGTATCGTAGTATTGATTCCTCAAATATGATCTAATATGCACATAAAAAGTGATCTAAAAAGGTTTGGCATCATAAACATAAATGGTAGTAAAGGGGTGGGTATTACATCCTCCCCCCTTAAATTAGAATTACTCATGGAAGCCAACAACTACGACTATGGTAAATGAAAAGCCAAAATGTACTATCTACAAATGTCATACAAAGAATCAGCAATCCCCACAATTGTCACCGCAATCCCCTTGCAAACAAACCATGATAAGGGACAAGAAAATATACTAACAAAACATCCCTCAACAACCACCATGCTCCATAAAGAAATTTTACAAAGAGAACAATACAACCAGATTTACTAAATATATGTATATATAGATAATTACTAGGTGCTAAAGCACTACTAGACATAGTCAAACAAGAAGGGTACATACGATCGCATAATCATTGTGAGAAGAGTATACAAGATAAATGTATGAACATTACAAACACTCAATCACATTGTGCACAAGAACTAATACAACATTCCCTATTTCCATTCTCATAAGGACATGCATATCCAGTCACTAAGAGCAATATAATTCTAGTTAAATCATGAAACGAGAATCACATGATCAGTCATTCATCATTCAATAATTTCGTAAATAGATCTACATCTTTTATTCATTCAACATCATAGAAGACATCTAAAAATTAATTGAATAAAGTATACATTTGTATTTATATCAAATAGTAAATTGAATAGTTCATGCAATGCTACTTAATGCAACACTCGTGCAAACATATATGATACACAATGCATTTCATTTCTACATACACATATAGTACAATCTTCACGATGTCCTCCCTCACCCATACTATTAGAGGTTCAAAATGAACATGATAGAAACAATATTTATCACAAAATAGGGCCAACAATAACAAAAATTTAAAATATTAACCTCAAAAATTTAAAAGGGAAAAACCCAAGTAAGGGAATACCAAGTTCAACATTAAGTCATAAATACACTCAAGTGATTTCAACAGTAAATCAAGTGTGACTAGTGCCACAAAATAGATAGAAAAAAGAGAGTTACGTGACTAATCCAGGCACAAGAAAGTTCAAGAATTCAATGTTAGCACAAACACAATACAAACAGATCATCAATAACCAAAATAAATTATCAATCATAAAATATTTCACATAATAAGGTGACTGGTATCATCCACACTTAAGGGATTAACTGCTTCACAACATCTAGGGATCCAATATACTGGACGTGTTAAAGAATGTACCCAAACACAATAGACAGATAAATTATTTATGTGCTTTGTTACAATCATATTTTATGTAAACATATGAAATTATGAGTCCTACTTGAAAACATTTAGTACTTAATCAAAATGGTTTGGTTTCTTTATGCATGATAATGCACAAGATAGAGAAATCATACCACATTCATAGGTGAACACAACTGATGCTAGGGATACTATCATTTGAGCTCAATCATTTGTAAAGGTAATACAAGACTCTTTTATGATCCTTCAATAGGATTACCTACACACTTAGTTTTGGTAGGGATCAACAGGGTTACAAAATTCCTAAAGCTTGACATTGGTAGGTGTGTGCTAAAAATGTGTCACACTTCTATGAGTTGTTATATTCAAGATTACTCAAGAATAAGGTCTCGAATGATGAATCATAGCTCTCTATTCATAGAGTGCAAGGGTTTGTAATGGAGGCCCTCAGATTGACCTAGTTTGTGCCCTTGCAAGTACACCATAAAATGAGAGATTCAAAGAGGAAAAGCAAGAATGCTAGTCTCCATGATCATCAAGTATGCATGCAAATGAAAGCTATTCTATATGATAACAATACAAGAAAGGAAATTAATCTATATGATAATAATGCATGATTATTCTATGAAAGGAAATACAAATGCAAGATTAATCTATGAAAGGAAATATGCAAGCTTAATCTATGGAAGAAAAAATGAATTTAATCTAATATGAATCTAATCTACATGAACAGCCATGGATGCAAGAAGAAGAAGACAAGAAGAGAGAAGTTGCAATATTCAAGCTCAAGTGCTCAAATTCTCCTCCAAAATTGCTCTCCAATCCTGCAGCATAACAATAAACTAAAGAATGTGTGTGTTTTTTTTATTATGCAAATGAGAAGGAGAGGCTTCCTTATAAAGAGCAATGGATGGTGGAGATTAAGACCTGTAAAAAAAAAGAAAATTAAGCAATGGTGGAGATTAAATTTTGGTTGATCCACGTGCTTTAAATCTTCAAAAGGCAAGATCAAAGGGCTATGATTAAGAGGCAAAAAGCCCACCACTTAGGCAGATGTAGAGAAAAAAGGATTTTTATTTATTTATTTATTTGATTTATTTCCTTTTTTAATCAAAATGAGAGCTTTAAGTGGGGATTTTATTTAATTAAAGAAGAATTTTCTTTTAATTAAATAAGATAAGATTATTTAATTAAAAGAGGGATATTAATTAAATAAGATAAAATCATTTAATTAAAAAGGGATATTTTAATTAAATAAGATTATTTCATTTAAGAGATATTTTCTTTTATTTAAATAAGATTATTGAAAAAATGATCAAACCTTAGGAAATATTGAAATAATTAAATTAATTAGAATTTGATCAAGGAAATTGATTTGAATTGAAAATGTTGCAAAGCATTGATTCAGGAATTTGATAAATTGATTCTGGTCATTTGATAAATTGAAGAATGGGGGCCCATAGTCTAGGTGACCATTTTAGGGTGCATACAGTAGGATACATATTGATGGTACACAAGAACACTCCCTTTTTATAAAATGGTTACATGGGTACAATACAGAAGGATGCCCCCTAGGGTATAACACGGTTCTGACTCAAAGGTTCCAATCCATTATTACAAATATTAAAGGTCAATAATCATTCACAACTACATTACCCTCGTCATGACATGCATAATCTCACAATACATTCACTGTCACAACCAGGAACTATTGCGGTTCTCACAGTTATCGGGACAACAAAATATTGTGAACTTGCCACATTAACGCTAAGGGGTTAAGACAAACTTTTAGGAGCTTGACATATATTATAAATTAACAAGGAATGAGCATGATGATTCCACCAAGGAATGATGCATCTAATACAATGCAACTAATCAATTTTGAAAAGTGTTGTAAGATGGCTATAAGCTACAATGGTTCTCTTAATACTCCAATGCATAATTCAACTGGGGACTTAGGTCCTTGACCCAATTTGATCTATTTTGATGAAGCACACATCCTAATCTATACATGCATATCTCAAAATAAATGATACATCAGTTGAAATTGATGCACAATCAATTTCAATGAAATCCAATACTATGAATCATTTCCTAATTTCATAATTAATCCCATCCTTTCACATTTGATTACAAAACTCGCACAATTACAGTAAGAAAACTCAAATAGGATCCAATCAATAACATACTAGTCTAGTCATCAAACAAACAATAATATCATACCAATAAGGCATAAGCAATAGGTCCACTCCAGAAACATAGATTACTCAAAGAGGTAAGGATCATTAATCAAGGAGTCCCTCAAACTAGAAAACTCAACACCAAGGAGGGTCACATAAACCCTAAAAAACAACACTTATTAACTATCATGCTAAGACAAATGAAGCAACCCAACCAGGATCACAAAGCACTCACACACACATACCACACAAGAAATACATGAAGCAAGCTAAATACTAAATCACATAGACAATTACCAACTTCATGAGCAACATTGTAACCAAAGATCCCAGTACTGTAACATGGGTTCTAACAATGGATTGAGCCTCAACTAGAAATTTCTCGAACAAGCCAAGAAAAAATGAAGACATGATGTTTAGTTGCAATGCAAAGGTTCTAAATAATAAGAGATTCACGTGTCTATGGTTTTGTTTCAAGTTTAACAACTATATACCTAATGGGCGTACAATTTCCCAGAGTTCCAAGTGTAGAAATTCGAGCTCTGATGCCAAATGTAACACTCCATCAGGGAACCCATGAGAAATTAACCTAACTTGATACTAAGCTGATGCAATATATTTTTTCTTAAATGGTAAAAATACATTACACCACACAAATGCAAAAGAAAGTACAAACATAAGTTCAAGTATCATCTTTAACATATGATAATACATGACACTAATATACATAAACTCAGTTAACTATCCCAAGGGTTCCAAGACATAGTTACTTTTAATACATTAACTAAACTAATAATAATGACCATAACATAATCACATGCTATATCTTACATTCATTTTAAAAACCAAATGAAATATTTCCAATATTCTAGAAGGTTTAACTATTTATCTTTATAATTAACCTTTAATAAATATTTTCCTGACATCACGATAAAATACCACATTGACCTACATGCATGCATACTAAAAACCAACCAAATAAAAATGCATAAAAGATGCAACAAACATAAGCATTCTCAAAAAAGGGTTCTTGAATTCACGTCACCTTGACAATTCGAGTAAGGTATTCAATCAGATACTTTTCCACTAGTTCAAGACAAATTATGGATTAGGTGAGGATTTAGACATGTATGTTGTCTCCCCTCTCTTACCACTGAGATAATGTGATAGGTCACACTCATCCTAATAATTTAGGGAAGTCTATGCCTGATACCTGCAAACTTACATCACAAATTCAAGCATGTACATACATGTATATATATAACAGACAATGGTAGGGATCAATACATTATGTAGATATCGCAAGAAAGTGATTACGAATTTGTCCCTCAACCATATCAAGAACATCAAACATAAATATAAAAAAATCTCGCCAACCATACACATGCAAGTATGGGGTTAGTAACAACCATACCATACATAACATCATCATATGCAACTAATCATCATCATCTAACTAAAATGATATAAATTAAATGATCAAAGAAGCATTAATTCCTCAAATACGACTAAAGATCTAATATTCACATAAAAGGTGGTCTAATTGGCATCATAAACATAAATGGCAGTAAAGGGGCGGGTATTACAGAAACTATTAAGGTTCCTGGTGGTCCTCTTTACATTTTTGCAAGAGTTAATGACCTTCTTTCTCGTGGTGTCCTTGTAGATCCCACTTGTATAGTGAATCTTATAATTGAAGAACATATTTACACAAGACAAATACAACGTGGTTTTTATGACAAATCTTATGTGAAAATTCAAACTTGCAATGGTTTCACTTATCCTACCCATGGCTCTACCACTTTTCCTGTAGAAGTTGGTGGTAAAACTTTAGATGTCAACTTTGTTGTCATCCCAACTTTCGATCAATTTTAAGTCTCACTTGGTCTTCCTTAGCTCACCTCCATGACATTTGTAGCCTCTCCTATCCATAAGTGTATATTATTTCCCCGCAATGGAGAAATTATCACTGTTAACCATAGATTTTTCAGCCTTCAGTACCTCGAGATTCCATTGACCTTGACTTCTTTTGGCCTTCCATACCTCAACCCACTCACCCTCATAAAGACAATCTCTTTCAATCCTATCAAAAATAAAAAATAAAAAAGATTTGTGAACTCACCAATCCTAAGAGTATTCCATATCCTTTCCCTAACATGGACTTCTTCCTACACCTCTTGTTTATGCTTATGTTCTACTTCCTATAACTTATAAACCTTCTATCCATCCTATCTCTCAACCTAGTGAGGTTCCTTCGGTTCTCCCCTCTAAGGAAGAAAATAATCTAATGTTTATTGATTCCAAACCAAATCAAATCTCCAGCAAGACTAAACAAAAATGTTGTTCCTGTGATCACCGTCACAAATTTCATGCTAAAGCCCATGAGCGTGCTTCGCAAATCCTTTCTTCCACTAAAATACCTATTGATTCTTTGATTCTATTTGACCATCCTATGCATAGTCCAAGGGAGGAAGTCAATTTGAAAAATATGAAATTGAACAAACATGATAATTCTATTCGTATTGATGATTCTATTACTATAGACACCTAAATCTGATTACCAAGACTAATCACATTTAGTGCCTTCTTAGAGCATTATCAGTTAAGTAATTAAGCATTGCCTAAATGATCTATGTCATCCCCTAGACCTAATTAATTCAATTAATTGGCTATAATCCTGATTAATTATTAAAAGCAACCAGTAGCTTAATAATTAATTAAAACCCTATTCCCCTATTATTGAATGAATATGTTATTTATGTAATTCAATTCATTAATATTCCCTTTAACCCCTAACCTAACCTATCCCAACCCCCTAAACTTGAGTTCTAACTCAACCCAAACTCTTCACACATGTTAACATAACCTATCCCAACCACCTAACACTGAGTTCAAACTAATCCCAACCTCTTCACCCATCCTAATCCTAATCCTAGTCCTAATCCTAATCCTAAACTATCCCTAATGATGTCACGTTCCTAATCTTTGGATTAGGAATTCAACCCCTTCCCCAAAGTCAACAATCTCAAGCCATGCTTATCCATAAGCATAAATATCCCTTACACCCTCATAAATTCCTCTTACATCCCTCATCAAGGCTCTTACACCCTCTTTATGAGCTTTATCTTCTAGAGGCTTTTTGGTCCATTTCCCTAAATGGTCATATTCCTCCACACTTTCAACCCAATCCCCTTGTGACAAGTGTCAAAATTTGATGCACTTTAAGAAGCAAAATCCATGTGCTCTCTTCTAGTGGCATATGGACCTCTCTTCAACTTTGCATCTGAGCCCTTGGTTTTCCTACCCATTGCCTATATAAGGAACCCCTTTCCTTCATATTTTCAATCCACCTTCCATGTAGAGTTATAATGATCTTTTGAGAGCAAATCATAAATCCATCTTTTAGAGAAGAGTTATAATGTCAGTTTGAGATCACGGCTTGAAGCTTGAAGCACATCCATGAGCACACATCCACAACAAATGGATAAATCCAATGAACAAAATGGAGTTTGAATGAGCTTGTAGGAGGTTTGTACTTTCTTCATTTAGCTTATTTCAAGTTTTCATTTTATGTCTTAGCATGTATGTAGTTTATATTATTAGTTGTTGAGTATTTTGGTTCGTTATTATGCTCCCTTACTTCTAATTTTCATAGCTCACATTCTGGCACACCCGGTGGGACCCACTTCACAGGTTCCTTTTCATTGTTTTGCTTGCAAACTAACCCTCTAAACTAATGTGTTTTTGTTGTTTGAGTATGTTTTGCAAGCTCTTATTTTCTTTTTCAGGTTGAAAAGGCAAGAAGACTTTATTCCTTCTATCTTCTTTCTACTTTCTCTCTATTACGCTTCGACGAATATCATTGATACACAAACAAGAAGACTATATTCCTTCTATCTTCTTTCTACTTTCTCTCTATTACCCATTTGTTGAAATATGGTCTATATCATTGGGACCATTATTTGTAAGAACATGGGGGAAAGGCACTATAAATCTATGATAATGCACTCTTACTAACTTTTTTTTTTTAACAGGTCTACAGGTTAGCCATCTAGTTTGGTAAGAAAGCACATAATCTTTTAATTAAAAAAAATTCACACTTCACTTTTTGGTGTTTAAAAAGAACAATGTATGTACTCACATCATTTCACACTTGGTTTTGGGTTTCGAAGTCAACAAAAGTCAAATTCAACAAAATTCAAAGTCAACAAAAGTCAAAGTCAACAAAAGCAAAAGTCAACAAGTCAACAAAAGTAAAAAATTCAACAAAAGTCAATATTTCTTTTTTTGGGCTTAAAACAAACATGCACAAAATCTCGAATGCTTTAAGGAAAATGAACAATCAAACATCTGATTTTGGGTTTAAAACTAAACAATCAAATCACACATCTTGTTTTTGGATCTTAAAATTGAACTAACTATCAAACACTTCGCTTTTTGGGCTTTAAAATTGGACAATCTATTACATCTTTCATTTTGGATCTAAAAACTGAACATTCAATCAACATTTCAATTTGGGTTTTAAAAATGAACAAGGCAAATCAAGCACATTTCAATTTGAGTCCTAAAAACTAAACAGGTAAATCAAAACATTTCAAATTTGGGTTTAAAACTAAACAATTAAATCACACATCTTGTTTTTGGATCTTAAAACTGAACTAACTATCAAACACTTCACTTTTTGGGTTTTAAAATTTGACAAAGCAATCACACATTTCCTCTTGGGTTTAAAATCGGACAATCAAATGAACTCAATCTCGAATGCATAAAGACAAATTGAACAAGGCAAACAATATCTCACTTTGGTGCTCATAAAAAGAACAAGCTTGCGAGTTCATTTCATTTTTAGATCAAACACACATTGCTTAACTTATCAAAAATCAATTGCGTGTCTTATGTGTTTGGTGTACTTGCACAAACTTTTGTAGACCGCAACCTCACTTCACATACTATCCTCTCCCGTTGGATTTCGTGGTCATTGGTGCAAGAGAAATGTGATTATGAACTTTTGATCTTTTTCTAAATCTTCTTAGAGGGGCCTGTCCAGAAGAAGCACAAGTCCTTCTGGAGAATGATCCCAAACCAGTAAATCCTTCGGTCGGTATAGAAATAAGGTGGACTTAAAGGTTTGTCTATATCCCTTCAAAATCAGGCGGGTCATGTTCAATGGTAGTCCATACTGAGTGAATATCCTCAGCATACTGGCATGGTTAAACTAGGCTCTTAAGTGAGTCACACTGTACAAATCGATTGCGGGGACACCACAAAAATACTATCAACTAATCAATCTAGCAACCTACCTGATCCATCTCCAAAAGCTTGATAATCAGCTGGGCAAGGAAGATAGTAACTTCCCTGAGACATTCACACATTTGTGCCACCCTGAGCATTTGGAGTCGCCTAATATGACATCATAGAGTCATTGCGTGCTTGATGATTCTCATATTCTGATTAGCTCTTGTGTGTGTGCCTACATATGTGGACAAAGGTTTTCAATCTCACCACATCCTTAAGGTAGAAAGTGCTTGTACATTTTTTCAGTGTTACAAAACCTTGTGCAAAATAGTTCTTGAACATACACAAGTTTGGAAGTTTTGAAAGTCCTTTTTGCCAAGGAGATCGACATTTTTATGCTTCTTGCAAGGTTGCTTTGCCTCTTGCAAGACTGTTTGCTCACAATTTCCAAAAAACTCATCACTTGTTCCAAAAGAAAAAACAATCCAAGGCACACTTGTCGCAGTCACTGCCTAGTCCTGAGCAACTATCTTCCAAACATTATCAAACTGAGTTCGTATCTAATTCTGTCAAGCACAAGAAAGTCTAGTCCTCCATTTCTCCCCATATCTTAGACCAGGAGGGATATCTTCGCCACCCCCATCCTCTTTCCATCTTCTTTAGAGTCAGTCCTTCTTCCTAAATCTGAGCTTGAGTCTTCCATCCATCACCATCATTCCTCCCTAATCAACTCATCAAAAAAGTGTCATGTCACAAATGTATTATGATGAGTTTGGTTGCCATATCTCTTCCTTGTCTATATCCTATTCCGATGATGATGAAGGTCTTGTTGATCATGATGCATACTTTGAAAACCTTAAAAACCTCTCCCTTGCATCTTATGTTGATGATGAAGGTCTTGTTGATCATGATGCGTATTTTGAAAACCTTAGCAAGACTGCTCCAAATATCATCCAAACTCCAGTCATTTCTCCATCCTACCCCATCATGTCTATATCCTATTTTGATGATGATGAAGGTCTTGTTGATCATGATGCATACTTTGAAAACCTTAAAAATCTCTCCCTTGCATCTTATGCTGATGATGAAGGTCTTGTTGATCATGATGTGTACATGAAAATCCTTAACAAACTTGCTCCAAGCATCCTCCAAGCTCCAGTAATTCCTCTACACTATCCCATCAAGCCACCATGCATATACACTGGCACTCCTTATCATACCTTTGACAAGGGAAATCCTTCTTATCCTCCATCCACATCTCCTTCTTATACACACATGCCTCCATCTTATCATATGGTCATATCCCAACCTTCGTCCTTTCACAACAACACCACTAGCTACATCCGTAATCCTAATCCACCATCTCATTATCCTCCAACCCATGTTCAAATCCCTGGTCCTAGCCCTCTATTTCCTCCAAACCATCACCATGATCCCCATGTTATTGCTAATCTACCATCCACTCTATCTTACCCATCTACCCCATCTTATCTCACTCTACCATCTCCAATTCCTACCTACATTAACACATATTCCATACTCCAATCCATCCCTCCTCTCCCATCAGTTAGTCAATTAAGTTCACAAGCCATTGCCACACCGACCTATGTGAACTATCTAGCCATACCATATCCTACATCCAACTCTACACCATCATTCAACCATACAAGTTCACAAGACATTGCCACATCTTCATATGTGGACTACCCTAACTTCCCACCATCTACACCTGCAGATTCTCCATCTCCGATACGTAAGTCTCCAATGAGTTTCATAAGGAAGCCAACAAAAAATCCATCTCTTTAAGAGTTACATTATATCACTCCCCCATGGGAAAACACTAGTGATGAAGCCCTTCCATCTCCCAAACCCATCATTCCCCCTCCATCTCCCACACCCATCATTTCCCCTCCATCTCCCACACCCATCATTCCTCTTCCATCTCCTAGCACCACTGAAGCCACCTCATCCGTTGTATTCATCTAATCTTCATCCCCATCTTCTCCTCCTGACACTATCCACATCCCATCCCATGAACCTCACACATCCCCCCTTTTTTCCCTCTATCCAAATCCTAGATTCTCCCCTCCTTCCATCCCATCCCCTCCCTCTATAGAGTCCATCCACACATCCCCCCATCTTCTCTCTATTCCAGTCACAAAATCTCCCATCTATCCATCCAACCCATTTACAGAATCCATCCATCCATCCACCTCATCTGAAGAATTCATTCATACATCCCCCATCACACCATCACCATCAATCCAATCATGTCAAGACCTTGTCCAAAATTATGTTGAAGTATCTATTGACTTGAATGAAAATTGTATCATTCCATCCACTCCATATCAAGATCCTAACATCCCCCTCCATCCATTACATGATCCATCCACTCCACTTCCTGATCCATTACCCTCCACTCCTCCATCTGAAGATCCTATCCTTCCATCTACTCCAAATCCTGATCCATTATCCTATCTGAGTCAAGATGCAATCATCCCATCCACTCCACTTCCTCATTCATCCACTCCTTCACATCAAGATCCTATCCTTCCATCTACTCCACCTCCAGATCCATTATCCTATCTGAGTCAAGATCCAAGCATCCCATTCACTCCACTTCCTAATTTCTCCAGTCCTCCATATCAAGAGCCTACCATTCCATCTCCTCCAACTCCAGATCTATTACCCCATTTGAGTCAAGATCCAAGCATCCCATATCCTCCACTCAATGATCCTTTATCGCCTCCAATCCAAACTATCCCCCCACCATTACTCTATCCCCTTGGTCCACTCACATTGGTCCGCAGTGGTCCGCTTGAAACAAAAGAAGTAAATTTCATGTCCACCATGTATACTCCTCCTGATAATAGACTCACATCTTATTCCTTAACTAAAAAGTATACTAACATGGCTCGAATGCTAAAAAATGGAATTATCAAGGTAAAGGCTTAGGCCTAAATGAGCAAGGTATACTGGAGCCCATCTCTGTTAAAAGACATCCACGATTTTGTGGTATTGGTTACGCACCTAGAGGTCCTTCATCCAAAATTTTTGGTACAACTAAATCAAAGTTCAAGAGTTCTTTCAAACCCTCCATTGCATCTTCCTATCATCCATCTAAAGCATATAACACCATCCCCCCTTCTCCATCCTTACAACCCAAGAGAACCTACCATATATCTCCTTCATCCTCTCAATCCATTTTGGGCCCCTATATCCCAAAATCTCATCCCACATCTTATCCCACTCCTTCCTTCATCCATCAATCCCATATAAAAAATCCCACCACTTACATTCCCAATCAGGATCAACAAAGGCACATACCCATGTGCTCCATCCACCATCCTACATCCCCCACTCCATTTATATTTCCTCCATCTCATGCAAGTTCTCATATCTCTCCCAATGCTACTCCCTGTAATTTGGATGCCAAATCACCAATGCATAAAGAAAAATATCCGCAAAACACTAAAGATTGTCATGTCCACTTCAAACGACGTGCTCAAGAAAAGAAAAATCCAATCAAAAAATGCACTGCATTTTGAAGGCCACAAAATCCCACCAAAACAAAAGGAAAAACTATGTGGATCCCAAAGCAAAAAGATGACATGCATCTAAAAGAAAAATCCATTGTGGCATCCGAGGTTACTAATCCTCTAGCTGAGCATTCCTCTCCTCCATCTTCAAAATCTATTTTGGGTCCTTATGTCCCACACCTTCCTACCATCTTGTTTCCTCCATCATATCCACAACTACCATCCACTTCACATTCACTCTTCCCACATCCCTCGCAACATGTGGCAATGTTGATCCTGACAACATCCCCCTATCCCACTCACTTTCCATCATTTTATCTAAATACTTCCGACTATCATGTCCCTTATCCCACATATCTCCCCCCGCATAACCATCTTATCCCTGCATTTTCATAAGTAACTCAACCCACATAAAGTTGTACCACCATATCGTGATCAACACCAAAAGAAGCAACGTAAATCAAGAGCAGAAAAACAAAGCAATAACGAAAAAAATCAAAAAATCAAAAAAAAAAAAAAAGAGAAAAAGAAAGAGAAACCAATTTGTCCATTGGTGAAAACTTGGCAAACAAGTGCCTTGGACAAGTACCATGATGAAAACCTAGTAAACAGGCGTCATGCGTAGTTCCTCCATCCAGTTACTCTTTACACTTGGGGGTGGTAGTTCCTTCTGGCTACCATCTATTTATCATCCATATCCTATCTTGTCCTTTTCACTTCCTCCATCCTCCTCTGGATCTTGATGAGAAATATACAGGGCACCCTATCTACATGCTTTTGGACATCTCTTGACATCCATATCCCATCTCCCGTCTTTATCCACCTATCCTTTTATCCACCCATCCTTCCATCCATCTATCCTTCTGCACTATCTTCCTCCTTTATCCATCCTTCATCCTATCTTTCATTCACCTCCGCCATCCTCTTGTTATCCTCTCTTCCATCCTATCGTACCTCCTCTTAATGCTTCCTCACATGCATGACCTATCCTAAGTGGGGGCATTCTATTCCTTGGTGACATAGTCCTTGGAGACCTTCTTGTATCCACCTGTCATTTCCCAATCCTCCTCTCCTATCCACAATCCTTCAGCTATCCATCCATTCCTCTACTAAAATCCTTCCATCCAGCACTTCCATCTCCACATTCCCCAACATCTCCTCCATCTTCCAATTCCTCCTTTCCTATATCCCATCACTTGTTTCTTCTCTTGTCATTGGTATCTAGCTCTAGGCTATCCTCATGCACCCAATGCCACCCATTCAAATCCTAATTATCCTTGTGACCTACCATCGCATGCAAATCCTATCCACATCCTCCAGCTATCCAAAGTCAAGCAGCAATCATCCCATCCAAGCACACCCTTAGCCTTGCTGCAAGCTTTGATCATAATCCACTCATCATCATTGGGATGCATCCTTCCCAATCCTTGTGTTTTCTTTGGGATTACATCATTCCCACATCTAGAGAACCCCATCCGCTATTCCTCTATCTTGACCTTTTGGCTCAACCGGGGCAACATCATGCATATCTGCCTCATCTCATCCATTCTCTCTAAGCTTCCCATGCTTTCAGTCTGTACATATCTTGTCTGTGTCAGTCCAGTCTTGATTCCGGTCTCGCTTGTACATATCTCGCATCTTTGGTCGGTCTCCTCGCAGAAAGTGATCCAGTTCTATTCCAAATCTTGTGCTTCAGCAAGTTCCTTATGACAAAATCTTGGTTCAACAGTTTGATCTCAACACATCTTTGGCTAATCAGTTAATACAATCATCATCACCATGGAAATGGGTCCTTGAGGATGTATCCTTCCTCTCATTGACCTAAACCCAAACATCAACAGCGAAATGGGTCCTTAAGGATGTATCCTTCTTCATGTTGACCTAAATCAAATCAACATTCCACATCGTTTGATCTCTCTGGCAAAAGGCATCATGTTATTGAATTTTTGATCTTGAAATTTGATTTTGGTTCTTGGTTATCATTCTTGATTCTTTCAGTTGTTCACCTCCTTAAAGTTGTCACGATTCTTTATATCATTGTATGCTACGAATGGATGCACCTGCAGAAGGGAACTTGATCTTTTTCTTTTTTTCTTGTGAGTCAGTTGGATATGACCCTTGCATGTATGTAATCCATTTGGGTTCGCATGCTGCACTTGGGAAATGTCATTTTCTTGTGGGCTTTTCCAACATCATTTCCGCCATGGTCTCTCTGGGAGTCATGTGTGATGTTGGGGCAACCCCGCATGTTTTTTGTGTCAGTCCTATGCATGCGGTACAATGTCACCTTGGTTCTTTATACCTTGGTGCATAGTATCATATGCTATATCAAAATAAGTGCTCAAATCCATGGTGGTGTTCCCTCTCGAAATACCCCTCGCTCAAGCTTCAAGATAATCTCCCCACATCCAAATCCCCCCAGCAAAATCCCAATCCTCAACAATCCTATCATCCTAATCCTACTATCCCTGTATCATGTGACATATTTGTGTGCTCATCTGTGGAGATAACTAAACTTAGTGTGAATCTCAAAACACCTAGGATCATCCCTCCTTCTTAGTTTAGCTATCGTTTGCCATTGCTAAAATCAAAAGTTCATACTAGACTATCTTGATTGTTATCTTAGTTTCAAATCACATCATCATTAACGGGTCCTTGTAGGATGCATCATTCCTCTTGTCTGACCTAATCAATCATTATCAGTGGCTTTCTTAAGTCCAATCATATCCTATCTTCATCACAGATCAAGAGAAATCAAACTTTGTTCCTAGAAATTACCCTTGTCAATACAAGAAACTCAAACTCTCTTCGAGAGGTTCTTCCTTTTTGTTTTCTTTATATCACTCACTTTGGTTACATCCCATATAGCATCATGTCTTTTACACCCCATGGGGGTCTAAAGCTACAATCCCATCCCTAGCATGAATCCTTCATCCTAGCAGCAATCCTATCCTACCAATCTGAATCCTTCACCCCAGCATTCATCCTGATCCTACCGCTCATCCTTCATCCCTGATGCAAACTTGAATCTCCCATCCCTCATTCTTCTATTTCCTTCTTCTCTTCTTTTTATCCTGTTGCTCTTTACCGTCTTTTCGAGACGCCGTCAAGGCTTCGTCATTTCTCCCTGCCGTCCTCTTGAGGGGGCATCATCCCAATCTCATTCTTTTCTAATCCCTCC
>MU223568.1:3670859-3718053 GCA_018584345.1 Thuja plicata | reverse complement strand
CCCAATCCCCTTGTGACAAGTGTCACAATTTGATGCACTTGAAGAAGCACAATCCATGTGCTCTCTTCTAGTGGCATCTGGACCTCTCTTCAACTTTGCATCTAAGCCCTTGGTTTTCCTACCCATTGTCTATATAAGGAACCCCTTTCCTTCATATTTTCGATCCACCTTCCATGTAGAGTTATAATGCTCTTTTGAGAGCAAATCATAAATCCATCTTTTAGAGAAGAGTTATAATGCCAGTTTGAGATCACAACTTGAAGCTTGAAGCACATCCATGAGCACACATCCACAAAAATTGGACAAATCCAATGAACAAAATGGAGTTTGAATGAGCTTGTAGGAGGTTTGCACTTTCTTCATTTTAGCTTATTTCAAGTTTTCATTTTATGTCTTAGCATGTATGTAATTTAGATTATCAGTTGTTGAGTGTTTTGATTCGTTATTATGCTCCCTTACTTCTAATTTTCATAGCTCACAATTACAATTTATTTGGATGATGAAGATACTCTTGATGATGATGCTTTTGATGTAACTAATGATGATATTCATGCTAGTGATTCTAATGATGTGTATGAGATTATTGATGTTAATAATGATTT
This sequence comes from Thuja plicata, assembly GCA_018584345.1. Lineage (NCBI taxonomy): Eukaryota > Viridiplantae > Streptophyta > Pinopsida > Cupressales > Cupressaceae > Thuja > Thuja plicata. Next base: position 3,717,451 of record MU223568.1, on the reverse strand, counting down.
CTCAATTATATTTTCACAACAATTATCTCTTAGTCCTAGTGATTGTCATAGGGAAATCTACACAACTCAAGAAAAATGATTAGTAGCACTGTTTGAAACAATAAACTAAACTACTAAAACAAGTACCCTATGATCAACAAAATAAGAAGTAACATTAACCATAAATAAGCAAATGCACAAAATGCAAACTGAATAAAGTACTCCAACCTTGTGTTGCTTCTCTTTGATATTGTGGGATGTGGCACTCAGTGGTGATCGAGCAACATCCAAACTCAACAACTTTGAGAAATGATAAATTTAGCCAAACTATTTCCCTATTTTTCTGTGTGAAGGTACATGCCAGGAAGGTATAATTGCAGATTTGGACTCCCCAGGCCCTGACACGGGTCCCTACAAAATTTGGAACAAAATAATTGGGTATAGAGAATTCAAAATGTTTTGCACCTAGTTATAGAACGTTCCAAACATTCTACACCCTCAGAAAGATTTCCAGGACAGACAATAGACAGTTTTCAGGACTCGGGTCTTGAAAGTACACCTATTTCTAAGATTTTGACAGTTGAAAAAACAACAACATAATAACATCTCATTTATCTCTTCAAGGTACACTTATCTTTATCACATTTCAATTTCCATTTCCTCTTTAGCATTTTCAGATTTAGATTATTCAATTTGTCATCCTTCTCAATTTCCAAGCAACACAAAAATGAACACGCCCCTAAAACCCAAATCTAGAATTGGCATCATTCTTGTGGTGTTGATATGATTTTATTTGAGGTGAATTTTTATTCTATGTACCTTGTCAAATAGGGGAGATATTAGATCCTATTAAGTGATCACCATTTTCTCTTGTACAATTAATATGCATGAATTTTTGGATAACAATGAAAAAATAAAAAAGACTGCGAGGGAAAAATTCAAGAGAATCATTTGGTCAAAACAAAATGGGCGCAAAAAAGCCTATTATATCAAAGAATTTAACCCCATGGGTGATCATGAGGAGAAAGAATACATAGGAGAAAATATTAAATGGAGAGAGAAAATACTTATAGCGCAACTTAGGACTATTTCTCACCATTTGATTTGTGAAATAGGTAGATGGATAATACCTAAGGAAGAATAGGAAGAGAGAATACTTTTATTTTTTAACATAGGAATGGTGGAGATAGAGCATCATTTTATCAAGGAGTGCATTGCATACAATGACATATGCTCCAAATATGTGGATATTTTAGAAGCAGACAATTTAAGTACCTTTTGTGAAGAAACACGACTAGATAGGACAACAAACCTAGTGATCAAAATTCATTGTCAAAGATCAGATTTAAAGAATAAGTTTCAAATTATTTAAGGTTATGGCACCCTATCTGGAGTGTGTGCTATTTTAGGGGGTCACATAGGCTGCTTCGGCCTCGTAGACATTACTAAAATCTTTCATTCATTCAAAATAGGAGTTCCTACATTTTAGTGTTGCATATCTGAATAGGTGAAAAGGGAGTAGGATTGGAATGCTTTTTTCCACTTGTCAAACATTTAATTTTAGATTTTTAATGAAAAAATATTTTTTGAGGGAAAAATGATTTTCTACTTATTTGTTTATGCACAAAGTATGTAAGACAAAGTTATTTACTCATGACACCACCAACTTCCTTAAATTTTGGAGCTTAAATTTTTAAGTTGAACTAGACTACAAAACTCCTGGGACCACTAGCTTTAAAATATTCCTAAAAAATAACAAGCTTAATCTTGGAGGGAACTCCATGATTAAGCATGCTTGAGTTGGAACAAAACTGGGATGGGTAAACTATCGAGAATGCTCGATACTTCACCCCTATGACCATCACCTAGGTGCAATTAGTGCTAAGTTTTTTATTCATTCTCATGATATATAGGTTCTTGTGAACCACTACTCATGAAACATGGGTCAATGAGTTTGAATCAATAACTAAATAGTTGAATCTTGATAACAATATCACAATTTGACTTGATGTCAAAAATATCTCCTACTTATCAAAAAAATGGTTTGTTTCATTCATTCATTTTCCAAATTTTTTAATTGTACGATTAATTTGTATACAGTTAAGAAATGAAATGTGAGAATTTTTTATTTTGAAGCAAATATTTATGTTTTCAAATATTATGAATTGTTAAAATATGAATATTTCAACAAAAAATATTTAAAATTTTGATTATCTACAATCTGACTAGCTAAGTAGGTTTGAGTAATTTCTCAAGTCTTCACATTGCTGAAAGAAAACAAGTACATAGAAGTGCTTGGAAAGTAATATAATATTAGATGTTTATATGTTTTGTGTATTGGTACAAGGTTATTTAGTGCATATAATGAGTAGATTTAATAAATAAGCGATTAATATATAATGCTTAAAATCTAAATTTATATGTACACCTTTCAATAAATTAGGATTTAGAATTTTTTAAGATTAACAAAAAATTGTTTGATTTCAAATGTAAAGATGTGAGGTTTTTAACAAAAAATATTTTTATAGATAAAAAAAATAAAGTTTCTCTATTGGTAAGGGTGAAGGTTATTAATTTGAGTTATGTCAAGTTTATTTATACAATTGGTATGTGAACAATATCAGAGTGTCACAATTTTAAGGTGGGACTACATTGAAAATTTTGTGATATAAAGGCCTTCCACCATGCAGTTAGTTTAGATTGAATGTATGGACTGTAAAATTAAGCCTTGGCAAAGAGGAGACTAAACCTAATGACAATGTACATGTTTTGTAATACAGTGAGCTCACACCATGCGATGGGTCAAAATGTTTTTGGCAACACAAGCTTTCATTAGAGGGCCAAATTAAGCACACTATCCACTTATTTGTAATATTTCTAGCAATGACCCTAGTAGAGTGGTGACAAGATGACACACAAAATATGTGTGAAACTAAAAAAAACATGTGGAATATGTGGGTTGACATGAAGCTACAAAATGATCATTTGAGTTATCTTAGGGTCTCGTCATAGAGTTGGTATGTGAAACAATATCACAATGTTGTAATTTTAAGGTGGGACTACATTTAGAAGTTTGTGATAGAAAGGCCTTCTACAATGTAGTAGGAATTTGATAAGTTATGAAAGTTCAAACTGAACACATGGTCTATCACTTCAGGCTTGGTGAAAGCCAAGACTAAAGGCAATGATAGTTTACATGTTTCACAATATCATGAGTGATGAGGCATTTTATGCCCTATTTTAGAGAACATAGGATGAGTTTCTAATAATTCATGTTTATGATTTTTCATTAAACTTGTTGAAAACTTTATGCTCTTTTATGTTATTTTGTGGCATGCAACCACTAAGACATCTGCTCTGGTTTAATGCTTTTAAACATGCAAAATGTGGATATTACTGCTATATTACTTATGCTAAATTTATGGTTATGTTCTTATGAGTAGTTAGTTGTTTTAACATGAATTAATGTATGCCTGTTTGGTGGAGAATTTCCTTGGATGTCTTGATTATAAAATTTAAGATGTAGAGCATAATTAGTGAGTGAAGGATTGACCAGATGAATGCGCTCATACACTGGATACCCTGACTCATTCCTGTAGCAAAATCGACTGATGGAGAAGTAAAAGCAACTCAAAGTGGCGGTTCTGGTAGGATCAAGGTGGTATCAACCAGGCGAGGACCAAGTCACAGAGTTATGAATTCCCTTGAATAAATCCAGGAAGAAGTGGGAAGCTAAATATGTTCTTCCTATGTCGTGACAAATATTTCCTTCTTTATGGATGTCTTCTGTTTTTCTGCTTTATAGTTTCTAGCTTTCCAAATAAATGACTCTGCCTTTTCTATAGCGTGAGCAGTAAGTTTGTTATATGTCTTTCTTTAAATAAGCCCCACTCCTGCGTGAGAAGGAGGGCATTATCAGTTATCAAGAATATAGTTTTATTCTGTTGTTTTTACAATTTACAAGAATCTCTATGCTTTCCTTTTCAATCAATAGTAAATGAAGTGTTGAGATCTAGTTCAGTATAATTGAGTTTGGATACTCGCCCAAGGGAGCCCACTTGGTGAGAAATCCAAGTTAGTTAGAATAATTTCATGTAGTTTGTTTTCCTGCATCTTGTTATTGTAATTCTAGTGTTACAGAGTTCTTGCAGCCAAAGATGCAGGATAGTCTGTTGTTTCCTGTAGCCAAAGCGACAGAACCGTTGAAACATTATAGTTGTGTTTTCAAGCCTTTTCATTCCTTCAACATATTTACTTCTGCATTTTATTTCTAGTATTTATTTACTGCAACAATAGACTAGCTTTCCTTTTCCAGCAATTTGTTTCCTGCAGCCATAGCGTCGTCTGAGTAAAATCCTTGGTACATATATCTTGCTGACCTATTTCAAGTACTATGTCCCTGGGTTGATAAATTAAATGAGTTTTTATGAGGATAATTGCTCGATAGGATGCCCAATCCTTAAGTCTTGGTGAAAGCCTAGTTTTTTATTCCTTTAATAGAACCGATCATTTTTTGTGTTGTTGCCAGGGACGATGTCAAACCAAGTGTTGAACTCAACCATTTATAGAATTTGATTCAAGCATTATGATTCCATTTTACCTATTTTAAGTAAATTAGAGTTCGCCGCCAAAGTTTGTCATTCTATTACCGCAATTTTCGTTTAGCTTCATGCTTAGAAGAAGAAGAAGAGATGCTCTAGGAAGGTACTTGCCAAATTACCACAATTATCGATTAGGATAAATCTTTGGACAGAAAGAAGTAGATGAGGAGGGTCACTTCATGGATGCAATTGTAAACCTTCATGTTTCATCATCATTATCATCATCTTCAGAAGGTGATCCGCTAAAATTTCACCTTCCTAAAGAAAAACCCGAGTTTAATCCTTTTTGTTGAAGCCTTGGCCAATCTGAGAATCCAATACCCAGAGCATCAAGAAGAGAATCCCTTACCTCTAGTCATCTATCAACCTTAAGGTCAACCTCAAGGTCTGCCTAGGATGGCGAACCCTCCTACTTTTCCATTCCCCATTACTGACCAGTGTGATAATAACAACCTCAAGAACATTCCATCTTCAACCCTTCCAAAATTCTATGGCCTACTAACCGAGGAGCCCTATACCTTTCTCTTTGAGTTTGATATCCTTTGTCGCGGTTATGACTATGCCATGGATCTCCATAGGCTCAAATTGTTTCCTGCAACTCTGAAAGAGTCTGCATTGAGATGGTTTATGGGCTTAGGCTAGGATGTTGTTCATGATTGGGATGAAATGAAGAGTGCATTCTTGAAAAAGTATAAGGACTAATGTCAGGGAAATGACATGCGAGGGGATGACATCTTCAAGATGACACAAAAGGAGGATGAGAACCTTGAAGATTATTTGTCAAGATTCTTGTTTAGCTTGCAGAAGAATACGCAACATCAGCTCAACCAGGGTCACAAAAACTTCTCTTTTTGAGGGGTATAAATGAGGGGTACACTAAAGCCTTGGATCTCATTTCCAGAGGTGATATAACCCAATCTACATGGGAGGATATGAAGAAAATATGCCTCAATTACTCTAGAGTTGTTACTAAGAAAGGCAGAGGGTATAGGTCTACTACAAGCAAAACTAATGGAGCTAGAGCCTCTCAGACATAAATAATGCACCTTCTGTGTGACTTCAAGCAGGAAATCATCAATAACATGGCCACATAGTTGGACATGATGCAGGGAAAAAATAAACATGAAGAGGTCGAAGCTATTTTGGCATAATTATGTCCCTATTGCAGGCAGCAGAAGCGAGATTGCTGGTGCAAGTTGGTCGCTAATATGGAGATTGCACAACTACCCACTGATTATAAACCAATCGAAGGAGATGATGAGCAAGTATTCTTCATTGCACAATGAAGACCATGGGCCCAAAGACAAGTTATGCCTCAGGACCCTCTTACATTTAATGGTCCATTTTATAGTAATCAGTGGCAACCTCCTATGAATGCTCAATACTCTGCCTAGAATAACTCACAACCTTAGTGGCAAAATTACCCATCCTCAAAGGAAGAATCCCCCAGGGAATTGACAACCCCAAGGGAATTGGAAACAACCCCAAGGGAATTGGTGGCCTCCACAAGGCAATTGACAGAAAAATTAGCAATGGAGGAGTGGTCAGTAATGACCAAACTAGCAACAAGGATTCTTACAACCACCACCTTAGCCTCCACAACAGGCACTTTTTCCCCCTCCTGCAGCCACTATGGCGCCTCCCAAGCCTACCCAACTTCCTTTCTAGCCACAACCAAATCCTAATAACGGGCTTCTAGCACCTTAGCAAAATATTTATGCCACTAATCCAAACCAATACCTTGCCTATGCTATAACAATCAATGATATTCATTTGAGGCTTGACACTACTCTTCCTACTCCTCATATTATCACCAAAGTACCCCCAGAGGAGTCCATTCCACAAGCAATGCCATATACTACTCCAATAAGCCCAACTGTTATACTAGATAAAGTTTAGCAAGCTCCTCCTCCCTTTCCACAAAGGCTAAAAATGAAAATTTTAAGAATATTGAAGACGTAGCCTTCGACATCCTTGACCAACTCAAGAAAATTAGTGTTCAAATTTTGATGTTTCAAGCAATAAAGGATGTCCCAACTTATGGAAAGGTTATCAAGGAGGCCTATTTTAAAAAGACAAGTCGTAAGCGAAAGGATCCCCAGACTGTCCATGTCTTGGGGAAACTTGCAGATATAATGCTTGACAAACTAGTTGTCCCAAAGTATTCTGACCCAGGTAGGCCAGTTGTCGAGGTTACCATCAAGGAGACAACCATTAAAATGCTTTGATAGATTTAGGAGCAGCTATAAATGTAATGAATAAGGACATCATGAAACAACTTAGCATCATCAACTTAAGGACTACACCCACTATCTTGCAGCTTGCAGATAGTTCCACAGTCAAACCAGATGGGATGGTGGAAGATATAGTTGTTGATCTAGAATCTTGGTCCTATCCCGCTGACTTTATGATACTTCCACCAAAAGCCACATTAGGAGGATATCTAATCATTCTTGGTCAGCCCTTTTTAGCCACTGTTGATGCATATATAGGTTTTCGCTCAATAGATATGACCATTTCTAATGGTCAACATACCAAGACATTATCCTTGTACCCACCTACCCAACCACAAATGGAGTTAGCTTCACCAATCTAGCCAAATATAGGAGAAGAGGCTAAGGTAGTTAACTCAGTAGCCTAATTAATGATGTTAAAGAGGGACCCTTTCCTGCAGCTTCAAGAAGAGGACATAGTAATCACAAAAATTATGCAAAATCAATATGGCCCAAGTTCATATCCCATGGACTGTTCAAACTCCCATAATTTCTCCCTGCAAGCCTTGTACCCTGATTGTGAATTGTCTCCATCTCATGTAGCCAAGAAACCCTACCACCAATTGCTACCTGATGAGGTCCAAGTACCTCCATGAATGAATGCTTCTATGGTTGAACTAACCAAGCAGTTAGAAGTCTCTCCTGGCCATTGCTTGAACATTGATAGTGAACTTACCCCCCAACAACAAACATCTTTGGCTAAACTACTACAAGACCATACCAGAACTTTTACATGGGACTATGCAGATATGAAAGGCTTGGACCCCAAATTATGTACTAATGGAGTCTACCAAAAAGAAGACAAACCACTTGTTAGTCAATTTTAAAGGCATGTCAACCCTGCATTAAGGGAAATAGTAAAAACTGAGTTGCAAAATTACTTAATCTTGGTTTCATCTATCCAATATCTAACAATTAGTGGGTCTCCCCGTTGGTAATAGTTCCCCCAAAAATAGGAAAATGGAGAGTATGTGTTGACTATAGGGAGCTCAACAATGTAACTAAAAAGGACCATTTCCCTCTCCCATTCATTGACCAGGTCTTAGACTCCTTAGCAGGCAAACAATATTTTTATTTCCTAGATGGGTATAGTGGATACAATCAGATCAAGATTCTTCCTAAAGACTAGACAAAGACCACATTCACCTGCCCCTGGGGAACATTTGCCTACTCAGTATTACTTTTCAGCCTCTGCAATGCTCCAACAACATTTCAATGGGTAGTTATCAGTATTTTTGTTGATATCTCACATGACTGTATGGAAATCTATATGGATGACTTCACCACATATGGGGAAACCTGTGAGGAGGCATTAGCCAACTTGGGAAAAGTTCTTACAAGGTGTGAGGAACATAATCTATCCATGAATATCGAAAAGTGCTTTATGATGATGCAGGAAGGGGTTGTGTTGGGACATTATATCTCTGCTAAAGGAATCTAGGTAGACCCTCCTAAGATTGAGGTCATTATAAACATGCACACACTAGAAAAATAGAAGGATGTTCAAAGTTTGTTAGGACATGTTGGCTACTACAGAAGGTTTATTAAGGACTTCAGCAAAATGACAAGTCCCATGTATTCTTTGCTCACTAAGGATTCTAAATTTTTATGGACAACAACTTGTTACGAGTCCTTCCTGCAGCTGAAGTTTGCTCCTACTCAGGAACCCATCCTAAGAGGTTCTAATTGGGCATTGCCATTCCACATTCATACTAGTACATCCGATCATGTCGTAGGAGTTGTCTTAGGAAAGAAAGAAGGTATTGTAGAACATGTCATCTACTTCATCAACAAGAATTTGCACGACCTGAAGCTGAACTACACAGTCACTAAGAAGGAACTTCTAGCTGTTATCTATGCTCTAAACAAGTTCCACCACTACATCACTGGTTACTAAATATTTGTGCATACTAATCATGTAGCCATCAAATATTTGTCTAACAAACTTGCTATCACATGAAGGCTCGCCAGATGGATCATCTTGCTACAAGAATTTGACATCATAATAGTGGATAAACCATGCAAAACCAATGTAGTTATTGACTTCCTTTCATGGTTGTAGAATTCAGATGACCCTCATGTCATTGATGAAAACTTTCATGATGATCACCTATTCTCTATTTCAGCCAATACCCCTTGGTATGCCAACATTTCCGAATACTTAGTCTCTCAAAAGGTACCTCCACACTTCTCACCCAAATAAAAGAGGCTTTTAATATAGAAGACTTTCAACTTTTCTTGGCTGGCCAATTGTCTATTCTACAGCGGACATGATCAGATTTTGAGAAGATGTGTTCAAGAAGATGAGACCTATGATATCCTTCATGCCTGCCATGATGAACCCTGTGGCATCCATTTTGTAGCAAATGAACAACAATGAAGGTGGTAACTACTGGCTACTACTGCCCAACCTTGCATAAGGATGCAACCAACTATACTAGAAAGTGTGACAGATGTCAACGGATGAGCAGACCAATAAATTTAGATGAAATGCCTCTTTTCCCTAAGGTGGTAGTTACTCCATTTGATAAATGGGGATTGAATTTTGTGGGACCCATTAATCCTCCATCCAATGGCAACTCCTATATTCTGGTTTGCATTGACTATGTGACTAAGTGGGTGGAAGTGCGAGATATGAAACATGCCAGAGACAACTGCATTGTTGAGTTCCTAGACGAGGAGATCTTGACAAGGTATGGTGTACCAAGAGAACTAGTCATAGATCAGGGTGCTCATTTTACCTCAACTCAGATCCCTGCCTTGATGAATGAATACAACATTCGTCATAGAAATTCTAGCCCGTATCACCCCCAGGCGAATGGTCAAGCAGAGATCAGTAATAGAGAAATTAAAGCTAGCTTGACTAAGATAGTTCAACTACACAAAAATGATTGGAGTAGCAGGTTGCAAGAAGATGTATGGGCTTACCAGACAACGTGGAAAATAACAATCGACTTCACACCCTTTGAATTGGTGTATAGAAAGAGTGTTGTAATTCGCATTGACTTTGAGCATAAGACACTATGTACAACATTGCATCTCAAATTAGATCTTCTTGCATCTCAATGAGAAAGGATCCAGTAGCTCAATAACCTGGATGAGATGAAAAAAGTAGCACTACAACAAATAGAGTTGATACAGTTACAAATAAAGAAGTGGCATGATTCACACATTCAGAGCCGAAGGTTTGTTCTTGGTTATTGGGCTCTCCTATATGATTCACCATTTCAAGAAACACAAGGTAAGCTCACTACCCATTGGCTTGGCCCCTATGAGATAAAAAATGTTTTTGCTAATGGTGTGGTTCAATTGTCTACAATCAAACCTGTACGTTTCAAGTTACTGGTAAATGGTCATAGACTTCGTCTGTACCATAAACCAGCCACAAAGGTCGAGTTCTTGTGGCACTTTCAGATCTCTCCCACCACAACTAGACCTCTTGTAGCTGATGGACCTCCTGTAGCTGGAGGATCTCTTATAGCTAAATGGGAAAGACTTTCACTTCGTTCGTCTCTTTAAACGTATGTAATGCATTCATAATTAAGTTTCTTTTTCCCAAGGAAATCATTATCTTCCCTAATAAATGATCATTCTATATCACATCACACTTATCTCTTTCACATCACTCATCCATCCATGTTATCATTCCTTTGTGACTCACATTCTCTCAGCATATGTCATCAATCTTTATGAATTTGGACATTTATTAGTTATTTGATATCAGGTATGCTTACACATTCATTGTTTTAATAACATTACTTAATTTTGCATGATCATCAATTACCTTGTAATTAATATAGCATTTAATCTCACGTCACCATACTTTACCCCATGCATGTGAGGACACATGCCACCTTTTTCATAGGGGGGAAATCATGACATAATTAATAAACCTTGCTCTCTCCGGCCAATAATCTTTAAATGCATTGTACTTTATCATTAGTCCGCAGCCATCTTTCTAAACTGACATAACAACCCCTACGTGCGAGCCTTTCTTTCCACCATTGCTTTGCAAAACCAAGCTTCGAGCCTCATTTTTCAAACTTCTTCTTGCCTCTTCTTTACAAGAACTCTGTAGAAACCCTAATGATATAATTTAGTCTAGCCATAGAAAAATCCAGAACAGAGAGCAGAAAGGCATTTGAAATCAAGAACAAAGAGGTGGCAACATTTGAAGGGTAAGCTTATCTTTAAGAAGCATTTGTATTATTAGGGTTGGTATTCTCAGGGTTTCCATTGTCAAGATTAAGATTTTGTAGATAAAAAATGGGAGGCCCTCCTATCAAACATGAACCGGGTGATCATTCTTCTTTCTTACAAGACCATTCCAGTGTGTTGACCTTTAACAAAGTAGGGTGGCTTACTTATTTTGTCCAACTGACTAGATATGATGAAGTAATATCATTAGAGTTCCTCATAACTCTCAGCAATGGAGTAGCTTATGTCAAGGGTTTGAGAGTTGATGCTACTGAAGAAAGGATTTTAGAAGTTTCAGGGCTTCCCACCATTGGCAAAGCATTTCCACATGTGCACGACGCAAGGTCAGCGCAGGCAGAATTCACCATTCCTACAGACCCCAGATTGGAAATGAGAAAACAAGGAGCACAAAGACTTTCTCTTCCACACGAATACCCACAACTTGCGGTCCACATCATCAGGTATTTAACCTATGAAGGGCGGTTTTCATATTTACATGCAGTGCATTTTAAGTTGCTCAGCCATTTACGACATGGACGCCTGGTCAATGTTCCCAATTTTCTTTATTTCTTGTTAAATTTGAGTTCAGAAGAGGTCAAGAAGGGAAGGCAAAATGTTGTAACCCACCATGAGTTAATTAAACTTCTTATGGAATGGTCATTGTGTGATGTTTCACCCATGATTTGGGCTAAATTTGTAGTGGCACAACATGTGCAACTTCGAGGTGAACCACCCTACCAGACAATTCAAGAAGAATAGGGGAATGACCCTGAGGAAAATATTGTTCCAAAGAACCCTACATCCTCCATGCTGAAATCCTCTTGTCAAAACCCTTATCCTTCAGGCAGAAAGTAGGATAATAGGGAAACTAGTCACCCAAACCCTATCATGGGGGAAGGTGAAACAAAGGTTCCTATGACCTCCCAAGTTCCTATTACAAAACAGGTTGCTTAGCATGAAGAAAAAAGAAAATAAAAGGAAGCATAGTATTTTAAAGATGATACCCCTACTTCTCCTGTGGCTCCAACTTTCATGGATACTCTGTCTGCCACAACTCCTGTAGCCACCTCCACCAAGAGGAAAATATCCTCTCAAAAATGACCTACAACTACGTTGGAAATCCCACCAAGACAAGATGTTTGTTTGAACACAAGACACTCAGGGACATTAGACAAACCTGCAAAGACTGGTCTAGGAAGTACTCTTGAGATTCCTATTGAGGAACCATTATCCGAAGGGCCACAAGCAGGAAGTCCACTACAGGAGTTTCAGGAGGAGATGGAGAAGGATCTTGTGGCCATGCATCTGGAGGAAACAAAACAAGTAGAGTATATTAATGAGCCTATTCCTAATGAAGAAATGTAGATGGGTGATGACATCAGTGTCACTCCTGGGAAGACAAATGGAAAAATGATCATATATATAGCAGATCAAGGAATGAATAAAATAGGGTAGGACCCATCAGAAGAGCAACAAAAGGTAACTTTTCAAACTCTTTCAATTGATTACTATAATCAGATGTAGTATGATAAGACAATATGGGAAATAGAGAAAAAAAAATTAAAATAAGAAATAGATAGACAAAATCAAGAAGTGCAACATATGAAACACAAATTGGATATAGTTAGGGAATTAGTCCCTCAGATTATGGAATGTTAGCCACCTCCAAGGGTGTACACTTTATGTCTACATGAACAATTCCTTTTATTTAAACTAATGTGAATCATTGGGGATTTTGACCCTAGTATTGCTTCTCCACAAGAATTTGTGTCTACTTACGAAGGTGTCTTTGATTCCATTAGGAATATTATCTATGAGCTCTATTTACACAAATATGTTGTTTCTTCATACATTGATTGGAATCCCTTGTTGTTTGTTGAAGATATACATTTTCCTGCATTAATATCATGGACCCAAAATGAAATAAATTATGCGGAACAACTGAGGAAATATAGGGTAAAGGAATTGTCAGTTACCCTGCCCCCAAGGCGTGAAAGTGGAAAGCCAAAATGTATGTATTATAACTGGCTGGAGATAGCTTATGGGTTCCGTGAAAAACAACATAAGGAAAGGATTCTTAAGAACAAAGTACAATTTTATGAAATTTTTGAAAGTCTTCCCTTACATGATGGACAAAGGGCAACTGAAGGCCTAATTCAGCGCTGGAAAAGGTTAACATTTGCATTGAAAAAGGTTCATCCTCATAGCCTTATTAACTTTAGGGATTCCATGTAGCACATACATTGGTATATACAACTGGGTAGGCAGGTAAGATTCAAAATTGTGGCTTCCCCTTACATTCCAACCACCAATCCTCTTGTGGCCACTATATAGTTGTGTGGATAATGAAATCAATGAACAGTTGGAAGCAAGTAGAAAAAGTAAAATGGAGTGCACAAATGGATTTTATTGGCACCTGACCAGCAACAGTGGGGGAGACACTACAATGGGCGATCTATGGCTACTTTCCCGCATCAAGAATGTATTTGTGCCTGAGGATCGACACTAGTCTTTGTAGGGGGTAGGATGATGAGGCATTTTTATGCCCTTTTTTAGAGACCATAGGATGAGTTTCTAATAATTCTTGTTTATTCTTTTTCATTACACTTGTTGAAAACATTATGGTCTTTTATGTTATAATGTGACATGCATCCACTAAGACATCTACTCTGGTTTAATGCTTTTAAACATGCAAAACGTGGATATTAGTGCTATATTACTTACACTAAATTTATGGTTATGTTATTATGAGTAGTTAGCTATTTTAACATGAATGCATGTATGCGTGTTTGGTGGAGGAATACTTGGATGTCTTGATTCTAACATTTAAGATGCAGAGCATAATTAGCGAGTGAAGGATTGACCAGGTGAATGTGCCCATACGCTAGATACCCTGACCCATTCCTATGGTAGACTCGACTGATGGAGAAGTAAAAACAACTCAAAGTGGCGGTTCCGGTAGGATCAAGGTGGTAGCAAACGGGTGAGGACAAAGTCGCAGAGTTATGAATTCCCTTGAAGAAATCTAGGAAGAAGTGGGAAGATAGATTTTTTCTTCCTCTGTCATGACAGATCTTTCCTTCTTTATGGATGTCTTTAGTTTTTCTGCTTTCTAGTTTCTAGCTTTCCAAATAAATGACTCCATCTTTTCTATAGCGTAAGCAGCTAGGTTTTTAGATGTATTTCTTTAAATAAGACCCACTCCTGCGTGAGAAGGAGGGCATTATTGGTTATCGAGAATATAGTTTTATTTGATTGTTTTTACAGTTTATAGGAATCTTTGTACTTTCCTTTTCAATCAATAGTAAATGAAGTGTTGAGATCTAGTTCAGTATAATTGAGTTTGGATACTCACCCGAGGGGGCCCAATTGGTGAGGAATCCACATTAGTTAGAATCATTTCATGTATTTTTTTTCTTGCATCTTATTATTGTAATTCTGGTGTTACACAGTTCTTGTAGCCAAAGTCGTAGGATAGTCTATTGCTTCCTGCAACCAAAGTGAAAGAACTATTGAAACATTATAGTTGTGTTTTCAAGCCTTTGCATTCCTTCAACATATTTACTTCCACATTTTCTTTCCAATATTTATTTCCTACAACGATAGACTTCCTTTCCTTTTCCAACAATTTGTTTCTTGCAGCCATAGACTAGTTTTACTTTTCAAGCAATTTGTTTCCTGTAGCCATAGCGAGGTCTGAGTAAAATACTTGGTGCATATATCTTTTTGACCCGTTTCAAGTATTATGTCCCTAGGTTGATAAATTAAATGAGTTTTTATAAGGAGGATAACAACTTGGTAGGATGACCAATCCCTGAATCTTGGTGAAAGCCTAGTTTTTTATTCCTTTAATAGAATCGATCAATGAGCTTGCACTATCTAGCGGGTTCCCCATTGCTCACTTGACAAGCTTGCACTCAAGGGCCAAGTGAATAGCATTATATACTTGTATTATTATGATATTAATATATTGATTTTGGACCAATTACAAATTTTAATTTATTTACTTCTAGTTTTAAAATAAATAAATTTTATAAAGTTAACAAGTGAAATCTTTAATGAGAGGCCTATAAGATAAATATATTAATAATATTTGATAGATTATACATAAGATTACGATAGATGAGATTTGATTAAAAGGAAATTCACCATACTCCCATGATTACATTGAGTTTCTTAAGCAACAAAGGAGAATGAGGGTGGGTTAAACCATCATTATAAAAAAATTACTACACAAAAGTAAGCCGAAGAGCATACAAGAAAGGACCAACTTGATATACTAAGAATGATTGATACAAAAGTTGGCCATTAGCAACATAGTCACCAAACATTAGCCTTAATAAAAAAAACTAACAAAGCAGTTGTATGGCCAGACTGGCTTGTGTTTTTGGTGGGTAAAAAGTAGATGGAGAGCTTCATATTTTTCAAAGACTTTATCACAAAGGCAATGATCAAGCTCTAATTTGTGGGATGTCAAAGTAGAATTGATATCTATTTAATTTTTATCTTGTTGAAAAGTGTGCACCCTTGGTTTCCTTTTGATGTACAACACAATAATTGGGTTTGTGACATGGATTAACTCCCCCATGTTTTATAAGTCTAGTAGTTGTATTAGACATTACTAGGTTGATCTTTTGGTTCAACGAAAACCATCAATCGGTCTCAGAGTCTAGTTCAAAGGTTTGAACCTTGCACTTGCAATGGGGAGGACTATTGTAAGGTGTGTGCTCTTGGTCTCCTTATGATGTGCAACACAGTGTTGGGGTTCACAATGTGGTTTAATCATCTCCCATGTTCTATAAGTCTAGTGGTTATATTAGGAATTAACATGTCAATATTTTAGTGCCAGAACAACCAACATAGATAGCATGGATTTCTTTAGGGAAATTTAGAGACATAAGAAGCATGAGTTTCTGAGAAGTTCCTTACATTTTAAGAGGCCTCCAATCAATTCCTTTCTTATGTGCATATCATAGTTTTGAATGGCCAAGTATAGGGTGTTTTAGGGAAATAGTATTTTGTCCACATAATTTACAACCAACTCAACAACTAGGGCATAAGATTGTAGCAGGTCTATGGAGTTGGGGAGAAAGATTCTTGCTACTTTAGAGGGGTAGATTATCTTAGGGTAGGAATCTACATGATTCTATTCCCAACCAAACAATTCATTCCATGCTCTACCCTAAGATGTTATAATATGAAAATCTTACTAAGTGTTTCAATGGAAAACTTACCAAAATTGGGGAATTCACCATCATGGATAGGGAATGAAATGCACTTGTTGAAAGGAGAAATTTAGATCTCACCTATTAAACCAAATAAGGAGAGGGTTGAGATTGAGGAATTAAGTTGCATATAGCAAGGCCAAAGAAAGAAAAATTTGAGAAAGAAAATTATGGTTGATAATAATTAATTCAGTGAGAGGAGGGAGCCATGAAGAGTAATGATGGGTAAAAATGATCATGGCATAAGTTAGATCGGGCCTAACATGAGATAGGATCCCTCATAAAGATATCTCATTAATTCACATCAATAAAAGCTAACATATGCCAGGGATGAGGAACAAAGGAAAATAGTTAGCATGAGCCAACATTAAATGGTGAGTGGTAGTGGTAGCCTATAACAAATAGAGGATCTAGCATAAAAGGCCCACACACAACTAATCTGAAGAAAAAATGCTATATTTAATGTGGAAAATGTAAGCATCTTGAATTATCTTTGCACATGACACAAAATGTTACAGTTACAAGGTTTAGGCCACTTGGATGGATCCTTTTCCATGTTTTGTGTCATCTACACAGTCTCTCACTTTAAATAGGAACACCCAACTAGGAAAGGTGACTCAGTATGTGGGGTCAATATTTAGGCACAAAGAAAAAAGGATGTATGATAGAGCTTGAAACTACTATCATTATGATGGATTCTTTGTGCCATATGAGTCCACATGAATTAAGAAAATTGAAGAATTCCCAACACACACAAATTTCCTCTGTGAGCTTGTTTAGTTTTTCATTTACCCTTCACACCAGTTCAAACACATACTTTCATAATTTAACATACATGTCCTTCATATCTTGTCGAGATTTTACCACTCTCTTCCTCTTGAACAATCTATCATGGATTTCTAAGATGTTATTTGAATAGTAAATGGTGTTAATGGAGGTTTGTATTTACCATTTTTCTCTTAAACTGTCATGTGCAAGGGATGGGATCTTTCTCCAAATATATCATTTCACTTATAGAATTAACTATTGTATGCCTTGTCTTACTCATACCATGATCGTGGCATGACTTCCCTGTTCTTCACTATAACTACTTACCACCTTGGTTTTGTAGTATTCCTTGTGACAGTATTGGTCTTGTATTATACAACATTAACCCTTGTGTTTGAAAAGTTTCTTTCATTATGATGTACATATTGTCATTTCATATGCCTTTGCATCATTTCCAATGATATTTTGTAGGAGTTGGTGAAACAACTACATTATCTAAGAAATCAAACAAAAGAGACCAAGCAAAGATAATATTCTCTATAACAACCCTATAATTTTGTATTGAATTCACAAATAATATCGGAGAGATACAATTACAATAAATGAATGACTTTCTTTATAGAAAGAAAGAGATGCCCTAATCCTAAATTTAGAAGAGCCTAAGCCTTTCAAAGTAGGAGCTCAATTAAGTTCAACTACACCTAAACTAAATCTAGAAAAGTAAACTCTAGTTGAAATAAAGCACCTAAGTTAAACTTAAGTTAAAATCAATTAAAGGATCTAATTCATAAATAATTATATAATATGTCCTATTTTCTCTAACACCCCATAAGATAAACTTAGGGAGAAGCTAAAAATATAATGATGAATGCAATAAGCTAGCATGAATGAGTCTCAATAATGAAGGCTTCATTAGGCACATGTACAAACTAATGCAAATCAATTTTCAACTAAAAATAATGAGATCTCTCTAAATGGAGAAAAGGAGAAAAATCATAGGGGAAAAACCCCCTCTCCATGAATATGGAGATGAAAAAAAGGTACTACATGAAACTAAGATGAAGGAATCCAAGTGTCCTCCCAAGTACCAAATTGGTCACAGAAATATAATGAATATCCCACCTAGGAGAGAGAAGAAGAGATGATGTATCCCTTGCATAAGAGAGAAGCTACAATATCAAAGATGAAGGCTCGAGGATAAAATTTGATGAAGATCCAAGAGTAGAGAACTATATTCCTCCCCTTTAGATGGCCAAGGCTAAAGTAATTTCATGAAATGAAAAGGAAGGAAATGTCTCATAATTTGTGTCACTAAAGACTCCTCAATTATCCAACTATCTGAATAAAAAAATACCACATCAACAAAATAAAATCCAAACAACTCTATAAATGCTTGATGAAAAACCCCCAAAGGAACAACATATGGGATGAAAATAATTCTCAAGCTTCTATTACAGGGGAATGATATATCCTCAATCATGTCCCCATTGTCTAGAGTGTGTGATGCATCAAACAATGTTACAATATCTATCAACTAATCATCCCACTCTACTGAAACTAGAAGGGAATATATAGCTTTTTGAATTGAATTGAAGTATGAATAAGTAGGAGGTGGAGGAGGATAAAAAAAATTCTTGAGAACATACCCTTTGAAGATGTCATATGATGTGAGTCTCCTGAATCTAGAAGTCACTTGCTAGATTGAGTGTGTCAATTCAAAGAGAGAATGACCTTTCATATTGTCTCCACCACATGTAATATAATATTAGCCAAAATAAATAGATCCTAAAGTGGTGGAAGATGATGCATGAGATGAAGGTGGCTAAATATTTCACTTCTATAAAAGATGCATCAACTCAACAAACTTATTTGCATAGCATCTATGATTTCATATCTTGTCTTGGTATGATAAGAAGACTTAAGCTTGTTCTTCCCAAATGAAGACCTCTTATAAGAGGTAGAAGAATCTAAAATATGTCCATAATACTTTGTAATTGGTTGGGTATAATCAGTTGGAAAAATCCAAAATTGTGTCAGTTTTGCTAGTCCTCTCAATCTATTGTACAGTTTGCACAATCGAGTCTTTTTTCATCAGTTCCACACCTCTGGTTAGATTCTGTCATGTCTTCTGTAGTTCTTCCTTCAGAACATTGAGCTTGACATAATCTATCATCATTTTTGTCATAGTCAATTGATAGTCTGATTTATGTTTTCATGAGTCCTAATTTGCTGGTCTAGTCCTTTGATCAGTCCATCATCATTATCAATTCAATCTTATTTATCTGTTGTCCTTTTTCTGAGTCGTGAGTGCATTATTATCTAGTTTTTTTAACCTTGACTTGGATCTGAGTTATTTTCATCTCCTTCTTATTTGGACATTATCTTGTTTTCATCATCATCTATCTTGCACTTAATCAGCACGTCAGTTTTTACTTCAGCGCCTATTATACGGTCAATTGATTCATGCCTATACAAACTAGAGGCTCTCTCAAACAATCTTAAGAAGAAGAGAGACAACATCTTACAATTGAAGAAAACCCTCTATTTATAAAACAACCATAAAATTGAAGCAAATTAAACTCTCATCGAGATAGATTTTCTAACTCAAAAATGTCTGGAGAAAGAGAAGGACGAGAGGGTTCTAGATGTAGACATCACAGTGTTAGTATCTAGGCTATTGATAGCGAGCACTCCTTGAGTGACTCCGAGCCCGATGAGGCCATTATTATCAGATTTTAAAACAACAGAGACTTTATCAAGATGATGAAAACCATCATGGCTTGAGAGAAATAATAATACTTCCTCGAACTAGCATGACAAGGAGCCCAACTTCCTCCTTAATACAAAGCTGAAGATGTCATTGCTAAAGAGGAAGAAACTCTTTTAACTCTAGGAACAAAACAACTGCAAGCCTTGCAAGATGAATTGTAGGAAAAGAAAAAGGAAAAAAAGAAAACAACCATGAAATATTCTCTAGACACCATTTGTTCATTTCCTTTTGATAAAAACTTGTACTTACCTCCATTTCCACATGGAGTTGAGATCCCAAAATTTGACAAGTATTCTGGTCAATCTAATCCATAAGATCATGTCTAGGAGTTCTATGCTCTATGCATATATTTTATGCATGAACAAATATACCTCATGCGTCTCTCTCCCTGGAGTCTGGGTGGCTAGGTGATTGAGTGGTTTTCAAAGCTACCCAAGGGGATCAAAACTTTTGATGAACTGAACAATATATTTTTACAATAGAATTAATATAACATCCAACATCTCATGACAATGACTAACTTGTGCAATACAAAGAAATAAATGGGAGACCCTTTTCTGAATTTTCTTTAGTGATGGAGGAAAGTCTTTTTTTGATATCTGTGCCTCATACCTAAATTTGATAAGATGGATATATTCACCAATGCGTTCATCCCCGAATTGAATTTACCCATACAGATGCAAGGTCCACCCACCTTTGACAAAGTGGTGGAAAGTGCCCTAAAATAGAGGATGTGCTTGTCAGAAAGGGAAAAGTCACCCTTTATAAGAAAAACAAATATAATTCTAGTTCCACAGACAAGAAAAAGTATTGGAACACAAATAAAAATGTGGTAAATGATGGAGTAGTTGACCATGTTACTCCTAAATCAAAACCAACAGTCTTCAATATGACAAGTGATACAAAGGCCCTAAAAGTTGTTGAGAATACCACTAAGGATCCCTCAAAAGGGACAAGAAATCTCATGAAAGAGAAACCTTGGGTCAAACACAAACCTAACTTCACTCCTCTAGGTGAACCATACGAATCAACGCTCAAGACTCTTTTGGCAAATAAACTGATCACGTTGCCAGACAATTCCAGACCATATGAACCTGAGGTGAAACCAAAATGGTGGAATGATAATGAATACTATGGATTTAATAGGGATAAGGGACACAAGACTGATAATTGTATGAGACTCAAGCATGAGATCCAAGATCTCATTGACAACAAAATAATTGTGGTCAGAAATCATTCCATGAATGTTGATCATAAAGAATTTTAAAATCACTTGCCTGAATATGAGAAAGGGGAAAGATCCAAAGAAGGTGCCAGAATCAATCACACATAATGAGCCAATGATGTTAATGTCATACATATGCTTGAGCCAATCCCTTATGAATACTGCAATGTCATTATTGTCAAGAAAGATAAAAAAGAGTCTAGAGCAGCTAATGATGTGACTTGCGCACAAGCAAAGTTCACCCTAAGAGGAGTGGTGCAAAGCTCACCCTAAGAGGAGTTTTACCTTCTAACTCTTCTATATTTGGTAATCAATCAATGCCATCAAAACCTTCCACATCAACAAACAAGCAACCAATTATAACCACATCCAAGTCATCAAATTCCAAACAACTGGCTTCATCTCATGTTGATGACTACAACATTATCTAGCAATTGCAAAGAACAAATGCTCAAATCTCAATTTTTGAACTACTCAAAATCTCTCCAGCTCACAGAGAGATTTTGGATAATGCCTTGTCAATTGCCAATGTCCCTAAGGACTTGGACCTTGATCGGTTCCAATCCATGGTGGGTCACTTGACCTCACCCCACTATCTATCATTTTTGGAAGAAGATGATAATTCTTTGAGTCACCCTCATAATCTACCCCTGCACATTGAAGTCATGATCCACAAGCGTTGGTTCAAAGGAGTCTTGATAGATGGATGTGCAGGGTTGAACATATGCACCTATAATTTGATATAATAATTGGGCTTTTCAGAGCATGCCATTGATCCTAAGAAGTAGATAACAATAAAGACATATGATGAACAAGAGAGATCTTCCAAAGGTCTCATATATCTACCTATCAGAGTGGGTCCTATAGAAAGATAAGTCACATGTCAGGTATTAGATCTTCCATTGGAATACAACATTTTGTTGGGAAGATCATGGATTCATGAGATGTAATCTATCCCATCCACTTACCACCACTGCATCAAGTTCCCTTTCAATGGTGTTGAAGTTACCATTCCTACAGATGCAAGTTATGATTGCAATGCATTAGAGCAGTCGATTGATACTCTTATCTCACACAATAGAGAAGCTTCTACCTCTGAGTCAGCTAGATATATAATGAAAGAAATGGAAAAGAAGCTTAAAATCAAAGACATGAGGATGGGTGGATACACAATATAACCTATTTTGTTGCTAACATCTCTTCCGACATTATCTAAATATTATGGGAGAACTTCAGAAGAAATGAAACCATCAAATACACCAACCAAAGTAATCTATGATGGCAGCTTTATTCAAGAAAATGTACCGCTTGAAGATGAAAATGTAGAGAAATCTATCTCGAAATGGTTGTACAGAGAACATGAAGGTAATGATGTTAAACATTGTGAGATCTCTCCTGAGAAATATGGAAAAGTATATGAGTTAGTTTGACATATGGGTTCTCCAGGGAAAGGCCCTATAGGGTCTAATCAAAATGGTCTCATAGAACCCATAGATCTCAAGTACAAAATTTCTAAAGATACAACTGGTTTAGGATTCTTATCATCTAAGGAAATGAGATATAAAGACACACCCACCTGTAAATGGGATGACTCTAAAGAGGAGGAAGAATATCCTTATCCTATCCCTCCATGTCTTCCACCTCTTCTTAAGAGGGATGAATAGAAAAATCCCTAGATCCATGCTATTGAACAACAAATTCAAGAAGAACAAAAAAAAATTCCTGATCAAACAAAGGCTTCAACCTCTTAGTAAAGTCTTGATACAAAGGAACAAGACATGACCATAGCAGAATTTATGGGAAGGACCCATCCTAATTAGCATAAAAGGGTAGACTTTACTCATGTCTTAGACATGGTGGACATAAATGAAATAGGCTCTCACGAGTATGAATATGAAAGTTTATCTGATTAAACTCTAGATAAAGTGGTTGACACAATACAACAATATGCAACCAAACTCGAGGTAGTTGAATTCTCAGGGATTAGGTGTGATGATTTAGATCCTTAAATCTTTGACATGGGCTTCAATGATGCTGGTAGGGCCCTCACCTATTTGCATACATCTGACATAGTGCAAGGCAGGAGAATCTCCAAAGGAGATGTCCAAGCCCCCAGATAAACAACCACACAATGGAATCACAACAGGAGACCAAGATTTGATAACAATCTAAATATTATTGATAAAACATCTGATTACATGCAATGTGTCGAGCTGTAAGGCCTTCCAGGTTATGACCAATTACCAATTAACAGTTCTGCTAGATCCCTCATGCATAACCTTGCGATCATACTTCCAAGGTCTACCAAGCAATATGTGACAAATACTCATGTCCACAATGTCACACAACACTTGAGCCTTATACTGACCAATCTGAAAGTCAACAAGACATTGTTGCCTCACTTCCAAAGCATGTACATCTTGCAACCAACCAATCCTATAAGGACAAGGATGACTCAATCTCTTCAAACCAAGTTTCTGAACCATCTCCTCAGCTACAAGGTTATTAGTACTACCACCACCCCCAATCACATTGCAAAATTTACCAACAGAATTACAACAAGTCCTGAAAAGATTACTCCTTTGATAAGGTTCCAATACTCTCTTACCAAACAGTACTCACCAAGCCAAAAAATTGTCTCCTCCTTGTTCAG
Source organism: Thuja plicata (assembly GCA_018584345.1). Lineage (NCBI taxonomy): Eukaryota > Viridiplantae > Streptophyta > Pinopsida > Cupressales > Cupressaceae > Thuja > Thuja plicata. The sequence continues at coordinate 3,693,760 of MU223568.1, read as the reverse complement.
GTTCATTCACTAAGTCTTCAACCTCATTCACCATAGTAGTTCTTTGGTCACAAGTCTTCTGGGAGCATTCAAAAAATATATGTACTTCTTTGCAAGGTAGGAGAATCCCCAAAGGAGATGTCCAAGCCCCCAGCTAAACAACCACACAATGGAATCATAATAGGAGACCAAAATCTGATAACAATCTGAATCTTATTGATAAAACAACTGATTACATGCAATGTGTCGAGCTGTAAGGCCTTCCTGGTTACTACCAATTACAAAGAAGATAATAGTTCTGCAAGATCCATCAAGATCCAAATCAACCCTAACCCTAGCTATCCATATGTATAACAATAGGTCACAACAATATGGTAGAAACATCTAAAAAGATCTAAACTTGTGCACACAGGCCTCCAAGAAATCTCCTTGTTCCTAAGCCTCAACCACTAGCTCATCTGACAAATTTTCAACTCCATATTCCAAACTTGAATCTCTACTAGTCCATCCTTGTCCCCCTCAAGACTCTACAAGACCCTTGACTTATACCCCACTAAACCACAATTTGACCTAGTAAATTACAATTAAAATAAATCCTTATATTAAATACATATTCAAGCCACAAGTCAACTTACAACATATAATAAATGCACATAATATAAAGATCCAAGACCCAAATAGGTCCACAAACATTCTCCATGATCGATCCACATCATGATGACATGCTACATCCATCAAGTTGGCCTCCCAGATCTGAAGAACACCAGTCGTCCAACAAAACTGTTGAGCACTAGACAACAAACTGTCAAGCACTAGAAGTTGTCGAGCCCCTCGGCCAACATATGTTGATCAACACCAAAGCCAAGAACTAGTATGTGTCGAGCCCTTTAGCAATTGATCTCCTCATCCAAAACTACACCTAACATTGACCAAGCATCCACCCATCAACCGAGTAACACTTCACCAACTAAGATCAAAACACACCAATATGCAGGATTTCCAACTACCCCAAGATGTTCTTGAATTAACATCTACACAGGGTACTTGTTTAGGAATCTCCTTAACAGTCCAAGTTTGTGATGAACATACTATCAAAACCCTGGAACCTATTGAATCGTTGCTACTCATGCATCCTGAACTCATTGATTGGGCTTTGCAAGAACAACCCATGACCATACCTACATTTCCCAATGAGTATGCATTAGCCTGCTATCTTAACGATGTTGAACCAATCACCTCTTCCACCAACAAATCGAGAATGAACATGAATGAATTAGATATCAAGTACCTCATTTAGAAAATTAAATGAAAAGAAACAAACATTCTAAAGGTGAATAACTACATTGTGGCAATTTTAGAACAAAAAATAGTAAAAAGAAAAGACGCATCCAACAGTGAAAAACTCCTTAGCAATTAGAGGACATAAATGATGAAATGTGTTCATAGAAAACTACTTATATACTTCATCTTTTGAAATCTCTTCCAAGGATTCAAAATGAGCATCAAAGTTATTAAAAAGATCTTCAAGTTGATCAGGTACATAATTACCTCGATTTACTTGTACATTAGGCATTAATTTACCAAGAACTTTGACTACCCTAGATAGAAGTCTTCTGCCTTTTTCCATTTTCTCATAGATTTGGTATGAGCTTTGGCTTGTGCCAAAACTAAAAATTTCATCAATTCCTTTTCTTCCATAGTGTCAAAATCTATTGGTCCATGTAAGTCAAATAATTCAAGGGATTCAAATGAAACTCTTGCCAATAATGCATCTGACTTATCAAAAGATAGATCGTCTCCAGTCTGAATCTGCTTTGTCTCTTTTGGTCCTTATCTTCTTCTTGGACTGATCAGATTCTATAGAAGAATCATCATTATCTGATTTTCCATTTTTATTCTCAAGACCTATACTATTTTTATTTCTTCTCCTCACAGGTTCTGATTAGACTCTTTCAACCTTCGGTCTAGAGGCCTTCGGTGAAGAAGTAGATTTACTCACAGGAGGTGTAGTCAATTTTTTTGTACTGCTCCTAGTGTCCCTCAACAAGAAAATAGATTGAGGAGGTGATGCTATTTCAACATTTCATCAATATATCATTCAACAAGTTCAAGAATTACCTCATAACCCATCGACTGTATCCACATTGTTCTAGGTTCCACTGCTTCCATACAACATTGATCTAGTTCCACCATAAAGCATAGTAAATCAACATAATTTTCAACAAGATCCTTTGGTATCCTCTCTGTTTTCTACATTTTCTTTTGAAACATATTGAAGTGGCCATAAATCAATTTATCTACTTAATCCTTCTTCTGCATATGGTAGAAATTAGAGATTTGAAGTGCTGCAAGGATGTTCTTTTTCCATGTAATGTTTTAAACTCTATGAAAGTGGTTTATTAGATAAAAGAACATGTGAAATATCAAAGAACCATACTTGAATTCCTATGATTTATCCTTCTTGATCTTCTCCAAATTCTCCAGTAGCTCCTTCCTTAAAATCTAAAAAAAATCAAAATTCATGGTCTCCTTCAACATTCGACAAGCAATGTGAATGATTGTAGCTAAAATAGAATTCCATCTACTACTATGATATACTTTGTAGCCAAGAAAATTTGAGATGAATCTCACATTTGGTTGCATAATGTCACTTATAATCATCACCCTTCTATCCCATTTAGACTGAGTTAACATTTCCACAATATCTTTCTTCGAAGATTTCAGATTAGGTGCTTCACCAAAATTATTGAATCTTATAACTGGTAGAGTAATAAGTTATTTCTCTTATTAATTAAATCATTTTTATTTAATTATTAATTCACTTATTATCTCTAGTTTCCTTAAGCTAAACTTTAGGCATATAATAATTAATTCTTTTATTAATTATTATCATGCAACCTAGTTTCTTCCCTTTTAAGGGTTTTGATCACCTTTATAAGGTTTGATCTCATTCTATTTTATTATTCCCTCTCTGAATGAATATTTCATCTTTTAGAACATTCTTTGTTGTGTCTCTATTCTTTGCTTTTGTGACAGGTTTTTTCTACAGTGAATCTTGGTGATAGAATTCAATGAATTATAATATGGTATCAGAGCTTTGATGTTGTAGCATATTCTTGAGTTTTTGAAGAATTTTTGGAGCTCTAAGGATTTCAAGTTTTTAGAGGTTTCCTGTATGACCCTTTTTGGGCATGCATACCGATGTACAAATACAATTTTTTTCTTTTTTGCAAAAAAAATTATTATAAAAAATTGCAATGCATTTTTTTTCGGTTTTTGATGAAAAAAAAATTCAATTTTTTTTCTTGGTACCTCCGCCAATTTTGGCCAAAATTTTGGTAGTCCCGCCATATGTAGGGGCATCACCAGATTTAGTCGAGCTTCCACGAATTTAGCCGAGATTTCTTGGGGCTCTTCTTGTTTTGGAGCAATCTCAATTTTTTGCTCATATCTTGAGCAAACAGAAGTGTTTTTGGGAAAATGAGATATCGTCGAAAAGCTGGTTCCAAGCCTGAGATTTTTTTTTAGGTTTGGTTTCCTTATTTTATTGTTTTTTACATTTTTTTCCAGTCAAATTTAGGGTTCCTTTTTGCACTCTGGGAGGCATATCTTTCTCATCTGGGTTCTGTTTTATGACTTCTGCATATCGTTGGAAAGCTGGTTCTGTGCTCTTTCTTTTGGTATGGGTCTTATTTTCAGAATCCGCTCCTAGTATATTTTATTCATTTATTTTTTATTTTTTGCAATATAGTGAATATCTTGGATGTTTTAGGTCCTGGGACCATTTTCATTGCATAAGATGACTCTTTTTTAACTGTTACTCATGTTCTTACAACTTTTTGTCATTCTTGAGCATTATAGACATCTATTCCTGTAACATTTATTTTTTGAAAATGCATTGAGATAAAGTGTCATCTGTTGCATGCTTGAGATCTTGCACATTTTGTGCCTGTTTGTACTTGCACTACATTATAATGTGCCATGGGGGGTTTGATGTTTGCTTTATTTTCTATCTACCTTTGTCAAGAGAGTGTTCCTTCCACGACATTAGCCTCATGATGTGTGTCAAGAGAGTGATCCTTCCACGACACCATCCTTTATATGTGCTTTTAATTTCTTCTGCACTTTCTATGTTCGTCGTTATTAGTCATGTAGTTATTCTTGGCAGTCCCTTTCAGTGTACCAGTCATGCCTCTCCCTACTCAGCATTATCGGGGATATCTCTTGTTGGTTCTAATGCTTCCTTTGTTCCTTGGAGTGAGCTATGTATTCAATATTTGTTCCTATGTACTAGGAAGATGCAGTGGTTGGGTACCTATGCATTGAAGACATATTTTTCCATTAGTATGAAAGGAAAAATAGTTTTGAACCGTCAGTAACACGAACACCGAAAGACAGGTTTAGTGCAACCCAACAACAAGTTCACAAGGGAACTTGATGACATAGTTTACTAGTGCAACCCGAATATGTTACAAGAGGAATCCAACAACGAAGACAATAGAGGAACCCGACAAGCAGATTACAGTGTAACCCAAAAGAACAGATACCAAAGGAACCCGACAAACTACAAAGCAACCTGAGCACCAGTTTACCGAGAGACAATTATAAATCCTAAGAAATGTGGATCTGACTTCCACGTCAGATAAAACACTTGTGTTTTATATTTACCTTTTTGATTATCTTTAAATCCATTTCTTGAGGGACAAGAAATGTAATTGTAATTTTTTTAATCAGTCTAACTGATTGAAAACATGCAAACTAGGAGATCAAGGTCAAGTTGTAAACCTTTGATCACAGAGTTATCATTGTTATGTGCAAAACTAATTTAGGTAAAACTCATTGTATAACTAGATGTGTAATCAATCATAACATATGGGTGTGATGATGATTGTAGCTGCAAACACTTCTATGGATTAAAGACAAAGCTTTATGTAGAAGAAAAACCAAAGATGAAATCAGTTATCAAGAACAAGAACCAAGGCTACCGAGTAGAACAGAGGTATCTATCAATCACTATAGGTGATAATTATACATGTGAACTTTATTGGATCTGTAATAAAAATTATATATTGCATATACTTAGGTCAATGAATATTTTTTACTACATTCTAACAAGTGTGGCAAATAGAATAAATCCTTTGAGAAAAGGTGGATTTAACATTCCTTTGTAAATCTCTTAACCGAGTGCACACTAAATAGTCTTGCTAAAGCTCTTAACATAGTAGACCTTAACCAGTCTCTACATGTTACTCATAATAGGGTAAGATCATCAGAAGTGATCAAACTTGTAAGCCTTAACTGACCCCTTCCATTCTGTAGATAGTGAAGTTTTGTGGGTTTCATCCCCACCATAGTTTTTACCTTCTAACAGGGGTTTTTTGCTTTACCAAATCTTGTGTCATTTGTCAATACATTTCATGAATGTTTCTATTAATTTTTACATGCTAATTGAGTTTATGAATTGATATTACATGCATAAAGATAAAATAGCACATATGGTTGGTAATACAAGCAATTGATTACATAAAGGATAAAGGTTAATTGTCTAAAAGTTTTAAGGGTACTGATTCACCCCTCCCCTCTCAGTACACACCATTCCATGTGCACACCATTCCATTATTTCCAACATGCATTTCAGTGAGATGGATTATTTACCATATTGACACTCTTTCATTCCTATTTTAGAGGCATCCTTCCATCTTTGATTGATAATCTCTTAAGACTTTGGTGTTTTTTTCCATCTGTATCTTCGATTTTTTATGTTTACCTTTGTTTTTCATCCTTATTTGAGTAGTGTCATTTGAGTGCACTCATACATATTACAGTCTTCTCTACCTGATAATGTTTTATTATAGTGGAGGTTCCAATAGTTATTCTTCGACAATGTTTGCAACTTCATGCTTCAGTGTTGTTATTCATGTTCATCATTTGTTCCTATTTTCTGAGACATTCTCTAGTTTGGAGGCTTCTTCAGTCCTTCACTAGTCTTCATCTATTTTTGGAGTAGAGTTTTTCCCATGCGGTTTTCTCTATTTCTCCACTTTACAGAGATTTGGTTGTGATTGGGTACCTTATCAGGCCATGTTGTCGGGACCCATTTTCCTCCTTTTAGTAGTTGTTCTAGGTTTTTAGCTTCTCCCTAAGTTTATCTTAAGGGGGGTGTTAGAGTAATAAGTTATTTCTCTTATTAATTAAATTATTTTGATTTAATTATTAAGTCACTTATTATCTCTAGTTTACTTAAGCTAAACTTTAGGCATATAATAATTAATTCTTTTATTAATTATTATCATGCAACCTAGTTTCTTCCCTTTTTAAGGGTTTGATTACCTTTATAAGGTTTGATCTCATTGTATTTTATTATTCCCTCTCTAAATAAATATTTCATCTTTCAAAACATTCTTTGTCGTGTCTCCATTCTTTGCTTTTGTGATAGGTTTTTGCTACAGTGGATGGTGATATAATTCTATGAATTCTAATAGTAACCTCATGAATAAGTTCCTTCATAATCTTTATAGGTTTGTCACCGAGCCAAAAAAACTGATCATGAATTCTATTGAGCACTATCTTGATCCATTCTAGTTCATCAAATACTATGAAGTCTTTGAAATGCGCTAGGTCAATATGATTTACCTTTTGAAATTCATCTTCCAATACACCATCAACACATTGAGAATCATACTGCTCATAAATTTTGTAATCTTCCAATTTTTCCAATTTATAGTGAATGTAAGCACGAATATCTTCTACATGCAAAACTCTGTGTGACACATGGGAAAATGTGCCTTCGAGATCATCTTCCATAGATTTATATGGGTGCAATTTGAATTCATATTGTGGTTTCTCAAGCACATTAACTATCGTCAGAGTATCCATGACTTAACCAGTGAAATTGACAAGATTTTGTTGAGATAAATACCTTTTTACTTCACACTAGGGTTTGCACTCAAATTCAGTTGGTAGCTCAAATTGCTGTTGAATCTCTTTCTGCAAAGGTTCTCACTGTATTTCTAGAAAGAAAGGTGTTAAATGAAGTCTCAAAATACCCTTTTATTCTTCAATTTTGATCATAATTCTTTATTAAATATCATATGTACCCTAACCTTCCATAAAGATGACAAAACTAGCAATCAAAAAATATGCCTATAATCATCGATATGATTATGAAAACCTTTGTGATCTCAAACATAGCTTCTCTAAGCCGTTCTACAACTAAATATTTCATCACAATTAATACTTCTTTAATCCACGGAGTGTCATAGGATTTTCTGATGAAAACTGCCCCTTAGGTCTTATAACCTAATTTGTTGATGATGAGGGATCTACACCAAAATTTGGTGCAATATGACCTGATGAATCAATATGTTCTTTCCTTACCCATGTCTTCTCCATTTTCTTTTGGGTTTCATTAATTAGCATATGATTCTTTCCTTTGTCACCAGACTCATTATTTTATTTTCCTACATTGTTAGATCTACAATATCAAGTAATATGTACTTCTTTCTTGCAGTTAAAGCATGCTTTGCTTCTTCTTTCATTATTAGTTCTTCCAATCAATCCTATCATTTACAATTTGTAGCTATATGACCATAAATATTGCATTTGTAACATACAACATTTGAATTTGCATACCTCTGATTTACTAAATTATTCTTCAATATGCAATTCCTTGCAATATGTCCAAAGTTGTTGCATATGTGTCCATATGCCAACATGTGAAACAATATCCAAAAAAATATGTTGAATTTCTTTAGCATTCCTTTTCCCTATGTCCAAGCTTATCGCATGTAAAACCACTGCCATTGAATCTTTGTCCATTTTTTATCTTCAAAGGTATCTCCTTAGGTTGTTCTGTCTAATCTTTCTTTTCTTCAACAATATTAGAACATTCTCCTTTTTCATACCCTAAGTCATTCTTATCTCCATGTAGTTTTTGAGTTGAAATTTGTTCATCAAGCTTCTCAAAGCTAGATCTAAGATTTTCTTGAATCCGTCTAGCATCAGCTAGATATCTTCTCAAAATATCATTAAATCTTTCTAGTTCTTGCTCATTATGTTTAGATTCTTCAAGAAAAAATTGCAACTGTCCAAATTCACTATTAAATTTCTAGCATTATTCAGTTTTTTTTCCTTCAATGATTACTCAAGTGTCTTCTTTGCTTCTATTTATTTAGTCAATTTTATTGCCATGGATTCCATCTCATTCTTTATATTATATCTTTCCTTTACAATCAAATCATATTATTTAGGTTTGTTTTCTTCAGTAGATGAAGATTCATTTCCTTTCAGAGATAACTAATCCACAAGGTCCTTTCTTTTTCCCCTGGACTACTTCTATTGTTCCTTCAAATTGACAATGAATTTTTTAGCCTCTTTCAATTTTCCCTTTAGATCATGAATGCAAATATTGGATTTATCCAAATCTTCAAGAGCATTCAAGAGATGCTTATGATTAGTGCTAGATTCTTCCATCAGGATCTTCCTCAAGTTGTTAAAATTCTTCCAAGGAACTAAGCTCCAATACCAATTGTTAGCATTAGGAAGAACCATGAGGGCAGGGGGGGAGGGTTTAATCAGTGCAACGATAAATTTAATCTTAATAAACCAAAACAATAACTTAATTCCTCAATAAACCAAAAGTAAATAGAATCATATAAATAACATCCACATCAGAACACCATGATTTGTTATCAAGGAAAACCTAGTTAAGGGAAAACCCCTGTGGGGATGATACCCACAAATATCTCACTACTATAGTAATAAGTAACTTGTTAAACATAAATGCACATATGAGGGGAATACACATGCATTCAGGCTTACAACTTAGAACACACTACTCAATTACAAAACATTGATCTGGCCCTCAATCGAGTTCACTGATCAAATACAAATTACAATATAGAAAGGACTTATAGTGCCAAAACTGAACTGACTGGTATAATTAATAATGCCAATACAGTTCCAATGAGGCTCCAAAGATATCATAAACTATCAATCTTAAATCAATATTGCTTGTATATCATCCCATCAGTACTCTACACTCTTTGCATAAAAAACTCAATCTTATATACTTGATCACTAGCCCATAACATTAAATAAGTTAGATCCAACATGAAAATATGAAATATTGACTTCCTTGAATAAAAACACCAACTAAAACTCAATGCTAACATGTACTAATCAAAAGTTACCATGTAGGAGGTCGACCCAAACTAGATCTGCCATCCAACTAATTAGATCATCGATCTGATAGGATGGCTGATCGATCCAATATGCTAATGGCTCGCATAAGATAATTCTCTATCAATGTGATACACAATGAACAATAGCTCCATCAATCACTGTCATAAAAACTTGTGATCATAGGATTAGACATACCATGATGTCTACTAGAAATCTCCATCTTCACAATTCTAATACTTTGACCTCTGTCCGTACTGTCTCGATCTCTGAAACTATATCCTTAACTTTTCTTCATACTTAGCTATATTCATCACCAAAAATTTTGGTAGATTACAAGTGACCAAGAGTAAAGTATATAGTTTCCATCAATGAAAACATACCATGTATTACCAGTTAACTCTTGCCAACATTTTGATCGTAAGTCATGTAATGTATTACATAGGAATGTAGATGATACCTCTATGATTTCTAATGAAATACCTACTATTGTTGAGAATACCTCTTCCCATTCTTCTCATGATGAGGATGAATCCTTAAGTGTGTCTCCTCCCAAGTAAAAAAAATTTCTCATGATTTTAAAAAGCTTGAGCAATGATTATGTCAAAAACATTCTACTAGTGAGGCAATCCCCTTGGTAGAAGGATTGAGGAAGTTAATTCATAGTGATGAACATGGTATTGATTTATTGTGTGGCATATCCTATCTTATTGATGGAAATCTCAATACTATGAAAAGTTGTTCTCAAGATCTTATTCTTTCTCATCATAATAACAATGTTGATAATTCTACTCCTATTCTAAAATCCTTACATAATGTACCTACATATACTCCATATATTATCCCTAAATCTATTTAAAAGTTCAATCTTACACATATTAGTCTTGTAAGTATTCCTAATTTCCCTCCTCCGAAGAGTTTCCCATGTATTTCCCAACCAGATCATCTATTCCTACTTACCACACTATCCCACTTTCATATTCCAATGCTCCCTTCATTTCCCATAATGTTCCAAATCCTTCACATTCACATACATACAATACCAACATATCCACCAAAGCCACCATTAATAACCTTTCCCAAAGTGTTTAATCCTTACAACAAATTGCTTCCATAACCCAATCCAAATTCAATATTCCTACTTACAATATCGCTAGCCCTCTATCCCATGATATCATTCATGTCATCAAACCTCAATACATGGAAATACCTAACTTGGAGATATATAATGGAAATATTATCCCTTGACTCATGGAAACAAAATTAAAATCTTGTGTAGTGACTTCTCTAATAACCATAAAATTATGGCTAAATTATTTACTAGGACATTTAAAGACAAGACCTTACAATGGTTTTGTTCTTTGCATACTTATTTTATTAACTTTAAGTGAGCCAATTTGATTCATCCACTCCAATTTTAAGTGAGCCAGTTTGATTTGTTATGAAGTTTAATTACAATGGTTTTGTTCTTTTCATAATTATCAGCTTTAAGTGGGCCAGTTTGATTCATCCACTCCAATTTTTCTATTTAATAATAGTGATGCCTCTCAATAATCTTTCCAAAAGTTCCAAAAAACTAACAAAGGGTTCATCAAGATCAACAATTATTCTAACAATTTTGATGCACAAGTAATAACTACAACATCAGGTGTGGCTCCTTTGTTATCCGTGTTTAAACTATCTCATACTCTTACATCTCTTTTTGAATCTTTGCATAATGTTATGTTAAAGTTGCTTAACACTAATGTTTTGAAACTTCCTCCCGTCAAATTGATTGACACATCCAAACTATTTCCATATTTCCATAATCCTAAAGCCTTTTTTCAATACCATAGTCAACTTGTCTATGATACTAATAAGTGTTTCCATTTGAAGATTATTACCCAAGATCTCATAGATAACAATACCATCATTGTTGAGGATGTGAATGGTAAAGGAGACAAATTTGTTGCACCTTGTTTAACCAAAAAATTTAAATCTATACCAATTCTTTGACTTATCATTCTACCGGTAGCATTGAACCTACCACATTGCCTTATTCAAACAATGCATTTTTCCTCATAAGACCATCACCATGGATCTTTATAATATGTTTAGTGTGGTCAATAATATTGTTAATATCATCAAGAAATCCAAACATAAACATAAACCTAAACATAAACCTAAACCTAAACATGGGCTTTGCATTACATTTGATCCTAAGGATACTATTAAGGTACCCAATGGTCCTCTTTATATTTCTGCAAAGATTAATGAGAAGTTCTCCCAAGGAGTGCTTATTGATCCCACTTACACAATGAATGTTATAACCAAGGAAGATCATTACATACCAAAATTTAATCAGGATTCCCATGAAAAAAAAATACGTGACAATGAAAAACTTTAATGGGTTTTCTTATCCTACTCATGGTTCCATTATCTTTCTTGTCAAAGTTTGCAAGAAGTACCTAGATGTCACTTTTGTTGTCATTCCAACTTTTGATCGATTCCAAGTGCTACTTGGCCTTCCTTGGCTCACTTTCATGAAAGCTATTGTTTCTCCTATCCATAAGTGTTTGAAATTTCTCCATAATGGAGAAATCGTTATGATAAACCATAGTATCTATCACCCTTTAGTGAGTTGTGAAAATGTTGATCTTGAATTCTTTTGGCCTACCATGGCTCAACCATTACAACTTCACCAAGACCATTTCTTCTTATCTTAGAAAAAAATCAAAGCCCAATATATTTTTTAATTGAGCATTCCTAAGGATGTCCCATATCCTTGTTCTAGACCAAGACTCCTTCCCATACATCCTATTCCTTCTATCTATACTTTCATTCCACCTCCTATATCCTACAAGCGCTCTGCATCATCTAACTCTCAACCTATTGAGGTTCCTTCTGTTCTTCCTCCTAAGCAAGAAAAGGAGATGATGTTATTGATCCAAAACCTTCCCAACTCGAAAACAAAACCAAACACAACTAATATGCTTGTGACCACCACCATAGATGCCATGCTAGGGCCTCTGTGTTGCTTATTTGGGGATGATGCAAAGTGGTAGAAACCATCTTTCTTTTTGGTCTCCGTAGTGTTGACACAAAATAATTTTGTTCACATATCTTATGTGCTCTTCTTGCATTGTTCTCGTAGTTTTAATACCTTTCAGGGATGAGGTCAATTAATTAAAATTATACTTGATATACATGAGTTATCACATATGCATACTGACCCCAAATTTAATAGATCTATTTGTGCTCTTTTTGTCATGTGATTCATTTCCCTGGATTTGTCCTTGTTTGGGGGGTAATTCATAATATAAACACATTTTTCTTTTAGATGTATGTATTCTAAATTAAAGTTATTTCTCCTATTAAGGTGTACACAACTTATTTAAGATGGGGTGTGTGTGTATTTTATGGATCTGCTAGCTACAACACAACACTTCAATATGTCATTGCATTAGTGAAATAACATGAAATATAAGAGTTAGAACACATATCAATCACCAAAATCGACATATTGCTCCATATCTAAGAAGAGTATGAAATATGCTACAATTTCCCTCAGATTATGCATAAATTAGTGACAAAATCATGCTTAGAATGGAAGATTTAACTAAAATGCAAGCTAAATACCCAATCAAAGTTCATTTTAGAGCTCTAATTGAAGGATTATAATAATTCTAAATGTTTGAGATAAAATGCATTAAGAAATCTCTAAGAATATGAGCAACATAAGATTGCAAAATGAATTCTAAAATTAGGGGCCCATTGAGCTCAAAATTCATTCCATTTATAAAATAATTTGAGGAATGATAGACTAGGATTGAATTGTGAAGAGAGGTGGAGATTGAATATTTGGTGATCCATGTGAGGTGATCCAAGTGATTTAACTCTCATTGGCTAGGGAATTGACTTTCCCTTTTGCAAGTGAGGAGTTGTAATTAGGATTTTATTTAATTCCTTTTAATTAACTACCTTAGCCATGCATTTTTTTGTTTTTTATTTAATTTATTTGATTTGATTTAATTGGCTAAGATAATTAATGTAAATTAGTGATAAGATCACTTAGGAGATTAAATTTGATTTATATGAATTATGTCAATTAATTAAAGAATTATCTTGACATAATTAGGGGTATAATCACACTTAGGGAAAATAGGGTGTCTGGTCAGAGCAGACCAAATTAGGGTGGTTACATTTCCCCCTCTTTTAATTGATGTGCGAGCAACACATTAATTCAAAGAATGATTGATGTTGACTTCAAAAAGTTTGAGAATTCTGCCCTTGATTTGAATGAAAGTTCTGATGAGATCAGTCTCGCACTTGATTGAACTAAGACTGATAGTATTGACTTTGAACTTGATCGAACAAAGGTCAACAAAGATCTTGAAGATATAAATTCTAAACTTGATCAAATGGGAATTGATAATATTGACGCCGAACTTGATTGAACGATGGTTAGTACGAAGATGCTAGGAGCTCTAAGGTATCAATTCTTGAATTGATCGAACGAAGGTAAGTACGAAGTTGCTAGGAGCTTTGAGGTATCAATTATGAACTTGATCGAATGAGAATTGATAATACTGACACCAAACTTGATTGAACAAAAGTCAGTATGAAGCTACCAGGAGACTAATAAAGATCTTAGAATATGTAGACATAGATATCCTGCTTGTGAGAACCGAAGCCTTCAACCCAACATTCCTGACTTGATCGAAGGAAACTGCCATGCCCCTAGTCTTTTGATGATGAAGTCATTTTAACGCTTTTTGAGCAAGAATTTGATTGATTTAAGTGTGATCATGCCCCCTCAGGAACAAAATAGAAGGAAAAAGAATAAAATCCCTCCATATAATAATATATCACTTGAACTGATCGATTGGATCAAGAAAGAAACAATTAGAAGAAATGAAGAAGCGAAGGTGTGTTAAGAGAAAACATAATTTTACCAAGGTATCTACGTTAAAATGCAATTTTTGAGTTTGATAAAATGATTTAGGACCATGATTTTGATGAATAATGTGCAATTTGATGATAGAGAACCCAAAAAAATGATAGCGTAAAGCCTGCCAATCATTTTTGGAAAATGTATAGCAATTCTGCATTTTTGTGTAGCTATCGTAAAATCTGTATCATGTTGTGGAAAAAATCATCTGCACATTCAATTTTGTTTCTGATAGATTAGAGAAGAACAAAATTGAATTTTTATAGTCTAGGAGGAGTTCTGGAGCTCCTAAATAGCTCAAAAGTTCAATATATATCCCAAAATTCACTTTTTACCCATTCATTTTCACTTTTGTCTTTAGTAAATTCAGAGCTCTACAAAGAAGATGGTGGTCCCTGTGGAGAAACATCAATTCAAGCTCGCCCATCGACATCAGCACCTGACTGATTATGCACCGCCAGTGAGTACCTCAAAACCTACCTTTCAATGTTTTAAGTTTATATTTTTGATCATTTGTGCAAAATTTATGTAGCTTTTAGTTTTGCATGGCACCTCGAGTCCGAGATTGTGTTCGATTAATCACGCGTTGTATCCTATTTTTTTCCAAAAATTCTGCATTGCATCCCATAAATTTGGGATCACACCCTGTTAGGAGGTCTTGTATCACATAGGGTAATTTTTGTAAAGATTTGAATTTTATCGCGTCCTATGGAAACAGGATCGCACCTCGCGACCCATGTCGCATCCTGTTAAAACAAGATTGTTTCTCGGATGCCCCATCTCATCCCAGAAATTGTGAATCACATCCAGTATAAAGGATCACACCTCGTAAAAATAGAGTCATTTCTATTTTGGAGTTTTTTTTTTGGGACTGTTTTTCACTATCTGAAGACCAAAAACACTTATCTGATAGCTTTTCTGCATAGTTGCCTTAGTGAGAATACTAAATTGAACTTGTATTTTCTTTTTGTTGGTAGATTGACTTCAAGGTAGTTTCTTTTCGAGGACCCTATCCTGAACGAGTCCTTGCCTTGTCGCGATTGTTGACAGATGCTGAGGTAGAGATTGTAGCCCAGGTAGGACTAGATTCACTTATAGATTTACCCAATATCAGGGCAAATTTGGGGTTATTGACTGTGCTTTCCAAGAGATGACATTCTAAGCACAACACCTTTCATCTCCTGATCGGCGAGATAACAGTCACACCTGAGGACGTGTGGCGTATATTACATATTCTAGTGATGGGTCGACATGTACAGTTTGAGGCTCAGTCTGAGATAGCCATGGAATCGGCTCAGAGATTCTTTGGAGATCAAACCATAGTTTGTCATTATTTGACCTAGGATTATATGTGTGATCATTATGACCGTTTACCTTTATATTTGGCTAGATTGATCATAGGCATCCTCATGCCTGATAGGGCACAACATTGTTTTATGTGCGGATGGGTAGAGACATTGGAGCATATGGTTGTATCATCCCACATATTTGGCTGGGGCAGCTATATTTTAGCACACATTTATTGAGAGCTTCATGAGATAGTATATCAGTACTCCCACAGTATGACTATAGGGATTCTGGTTTTACAGATTTGTGTTGGAGATTTGCTTCTGTGCAAATAATTGATTGTATGTTTGTCATTGATGACAACAAATAATATACAACAGTGTTCTATGTGAAATTTTCAGTACAGATGTTCTGGAGCTATGTGTGTTTATTTCCATCATCTATACATGTTCTAGATTCTATGTGCATTCACACTGAGTCAGATATGAAGTTTCAGTTTAGTTATGTTAATCAGTTATGACAGTTATACAGACTGAAGACTATCTGTGAAGAGCCGACGTAATTACATTATTTCTTGAGTTGCGCCTATCTTTGGGATATGTGTGTTTGTATTCATGTTTAGTTATGAGTTAAAGATAATTATCTAAAGGCCCCAAATATGTTCTATTAGAATCATGAAGTTGGAGTTAATTTGGTGGATCCGACTTTGTGAAGTGTCACGCCTATTCAGTTTGGGTTGCATGATTCTAAACAGGTTGCGTGGTTGATGTGTCCAACTAAAGAAGTATTGAAGGGACTCCTAAAGCTGACAAAGATTACATCTTTTGGGATGATACTTATATTAGTTCATTTGATGAACTCTAAGTGTGAATGATAAGAAAAGAAAAAGAAAAAGAACAGAGCAGTTTATTGGTTAGTATGGAACAGTAAAGAGTCATCATTCATCAGTTGAGGATCTATGTGAAGAAGCAGGAAGAGACTACAATTCATTGGAACTAATCAAGACAAAAGGTCTACTCAAAAATTTCATCTATCAGATATAGTGTATATCTGTTCTACTGAAGGTTGCAACCTTCATCATTTTAGCAGTGAGCTTTTGGACAGTGAGTCCTCACCCCTAACAGGGTTACTTGCAAAAGACTCCTAACAAGGTCTAACCTTTAACCAGGTCTCTGTACTTATTGTATTGTAATGAATAAATCCTAACAGGGTTGCAAGATCTTCTAACAGGGATAACTATACTCAAGTATAGTTCTTTGTGGGTGCTAATTGCCACTGGGGTTTTTACCTATTTGGTTTCCCTGTAACCAAATTGTTGTGTTCTCTACTGTGTTATCTAAATGTGCATTTGTTTTATGTTAATTGATATCTAAGTAAAGAAAAGAAATAAAGTTTCTGATAAATGATTCATGCCCCCCTCTCATTTAGCCTTTGGGACTATTCCAACAATTGATATCAGAGCCAAGTGCCTTGGAGAGAAAGCCTAATAGCTTAAGGTAGATCAGATGTTATACTTCAGGAAAGAGAGTCCTAAGTTTGATGGAGAAAACTATCTTGACTGGAAGAACAAAATGATAACACATCTTCAGTGCATTGGATTTGAGATCTATGAGATTTCCACTCATGTAATTGAAGTTCCCACTTTGAAAGACCTTGCAGAAGAAGACTCTACAATAAAACAAAAGGAAGTGTTCACTCAAAATGCAATTTCCAAAGAAGCCCTAATTAGTGCCCTATCCGACAGTGAATTTTCTGAGATCAAGAAGGCAGATAAAGCATATACTATTTGGAAATGCTTAGAAGATATGTTTTAAGGAGACATTCAAGCAAAGAATGCACGCAGAAAGACATGGAAGAAAAGATACAACAACTTAGAGATGCTAGCTGAAGAAAACATCAGAGCTTACAATCAAAGAGTAAATGAAGCAGTTTCAGGTATCAGAAACAATGGTGGAGAAATTTCAGAGCATGATATAATGGACAAACTAATGACCACATTGACAGTAGACTATGAGAGCAAGATCAATATCTTAGATGAGACTATGCAATATTCAAAAGAATTCAAGAGGGAAACTTTGATCAGCAAAATATCTGCATTTGAGATATCAAGATTGAAGACAGAACCTAAAAGTGAGACAGCCTTCAAAGCCTCAGTTCATAGAAAGAAACCTATAAGCAACTCTAGTAATAATGAAAAAGTGGATACAGAACTAGAAGAAATAATTGCTATGATTGCTAAGAAAGAAAGGAAAGGTAAAGGGAAATATGAAGGACAGTTACCATTCAAATGTTTTTCATGCAACAAAATTGGTCACTTTGCATCCAAGTGTCCTACAAGAGTCAAGAAGTTTAGATCAGATTACAAACCCAAGTACACTAAGGAATGCTATCATGTTGAAGATGGTGTAACTGATGATGACTCAAGAGAAGATGAAATTAGTTTCATTGCCATTAAAGACACTGAGAAGATGCTTGAAGAAATGGACAAAGAAGATGAAGAAAAATAACAAGAGTTAGCATTAGTTTCAAAAGATGACATCAAACTGACTGGATCATTGATAGTGGATGTTCACACCACATGACAAGAGACAAAGGAAGATTTACACATTTGGACAAGTAGAAAGGTGGCATGGTTATATTTGGAGATAACACTCCCAAACCTATCATAGGCAGAGGTTCTATCACCTTAGATGGAAAGAATAAGACATATGATGTTCTTTATGTTGATGGCTTACATCATAACTTAGTAAGTGTTGGACAGTTGCTTGACAAAGGATATCAGTTGGAATTCAAAAACAACTAGTGCATCATTAATAAAAAATAAGGAGACATAATTGCATCAGGCTCAAAGACCAAAGGTAATGTCTTTCAACTTAATTTAGAAGTAAGTTGTTTTGTTGCTAAAGTGGATGATAGTTGGTTATGGCACAAGAGACTTTGTCATATCAATTTTGACAACATAGTCAAGATAAGTAATGTTAAGGCAGTAAGAGACCTTCCAAGTATTGGAAGACCAGTTGACACCATGTGCAAGGAATGTGTGATGGGGAAGCATGTAAGGACCTCATTCATGAGCAAACAACACTATGTTGAAAAAAAATTGGATCTGATACATACAGACCTATGTGGACCTACTCAAACAAGATCATACTACGGAGAAAGGTATTTCATTTTGTTTGTTGATGATTTCTCAAGGATGATGTGGGTTGCGTTCCTAAAAGACAAATCTGATTCTTTTGAGAAGTTTAAAGTGTTCAAAGCTAAGGTTGAGAATGAATCCAGATTAAAGATAAAATGTCTGAGATCTGATAGAGGAGGAGAATTGACCTCTGACCAGTTTTATGATTACTGTGAAAAACATGGAATCAGAAGACAACCAAGCACATAATTCACCAAAGAGATGAAAAGTGAGTTTGAAATGAGCATGATTGGACCTATTAAATATTTTTTTGGATTGAATGTAAAACAAACAGACAAAGACATATTCATAAATCAGTCTAATTATGTGAAGGAGATATTGAAAACCTTCAAGATGGAAGATTGCAGGCCAGTAAGCACTCCCATGATAACAGGAAGCAAGCCTTCTAAAGATGATAATTCCACAACAGTAGACAAGACCTTATACAAGTCAACGATTGGAAAACTCATATATCTTACTCAATCTAGACCTGACATTTCCAATGCAGTTGGCATTGTTGGAAGATTTGCAGTTGAACCTAAGAAAAATCACCTAATGGAAATAAAAAGAATATTCAGATATCTAAAAGGAACTGTAGACTATGGTTTATGGTATCCTAACTCAGAGAATATATAATTTAATGTGTATATTGATGTTGATTGGGCAAGTTGTGTTGATGATAGAGAGAGTACATCAGGAGGAGCAGTATTTCTTAGAGACAGGTTGGTCACTTGGACAAGTAAAAAGCAGAATTGTATTTCTTAGTCAACAACAGAAGCTGAGTATGTGGCAACAACATTGAATTGCTCAACAATGGTTTGAATCAAACAGATGATTAAAGACTTTGGTATTTAGATTGATTATCCTATTGTTATTCACTGTAACAACACCAGTACTATCAACAAGTCAAAGAACCCTGTGATGCACGCAAAGACAAAACACATTGAGATCAAATACCACTTTCTAAGAGAAAAAGTTGCAGATAGAGAAGTAAAGTTGGATTATGTAAGCACTAAAGAACAATTAGCAGATATTTTTACAAAGCTATTATCAAAAGATACTTTTGAGTATCTTAGGGAGAAGCTGGGAGTAATTCCCTTTCCTGAGTCTGATTAGAATTTGTAGCAAGGACATCAGTCCTTGGTGACTGATGAATGGTTGACTACTATACTTCTGGAGTAGTACCTATGCCTAATGGAGTTTTACACCCTTTGTCATTGATGTCAAAGGGGGAGTATTAGTAAGGGGGAGCATATACTCTGGGGGAATATACAGTTAAAAGAGTAGTAACAGTGAAGAGGAAATTTTGATGAGGATATTGAGAAGATTGTAAAAAGAAGGAAGACACTTTGAGTTGATGATATCATATGTTGCCATCAATGTCAAAGGGGGAGATTGTTGGAGATTTGCTTCTGTGCAAATAATTGATTGTATATTTGTCATTGCTGACAACATATAATATACATCAGTGTTCTATATGAAATTATCAGTATAGATGTTTTGGAGCTATGTGTGTTTATTTTCATGGTCTATACATGTTCTATATGCTATGTGCATTCACACCGAGTTAGATATGAAGTTTCAGTTTAGTTATGTTAATCAGTTATGACAGTTACAGAGACTGAAGATTATCTGTGAAGAGATAATGTAATTATATTATTTCTTGAGTTGCACCTATCTTTGGGATATGCGTGTTTGTATTCATGTTTAGTTATGAGTTAAAGATAATTATCTAAATGCGCCAAACATGTTCTATCAGAATCGTGAAGTTGGAGTTAATTTGGTGGAGCCGACTTTGTGAAGCATCGCACCTATTCATTTTGGGTTGCATGATTCTAAATAGGTTGCGTGGTTGATGTGGCCGACTAAAGAAGTATTGAAGGGACTCCTAAAGCTGACAAAGATCACATCTTTTGGGATGATACTTATAGTAGTTCATTTGATGAACGCAAAGTGTGAATGATAAGAAAAGAAAAAGAAAAAGAACATAGCAGTTTACTGGTTAGTATGGAACAGTAAAGAGTCATCATTCATCAGTTGAGGATCTATGTGAAGAAGAAGGAAGAGACTACAATTCATTGGAACTGATCAAGACAGTGGGTCTACTCAAATAGTTCATCTATCAGATATAGTGTATATCTACTCCACTGAAGGTTGCAACCTTCATCATTTTAGCAGTGAGCTTTTGGACAGTGAGTCCTCACCCCTAACAGGGTTACTTGTAAAAGACTCCTAATAGGGTCCGACCTTTAACCAGGTCTCTGTACTTATTGCATTGTAATGAAAAACTCCTAACATGGTTGCAAGATCTTCTAACAAGGATAATTATACTCAAGTACAGTTCTTTGTGGGTGCTAATTCCCACCGGGGTTTTTACCTATTTGGTTTCCCTATAACCAAATTGTTGTGTTCTCTATTGTTTTATCTGAATGTGCATTTGTTTTATGTTAATTGATATCTAAGTAAATAAAAGAAATGAGGTTGTTGATAACTGATTCACCCCCCTCTAAGTTATGCTTTGGGACTATTCCAACAATTTGGGCCTGGGAGCATATCCCTGTGACATGACCGATTGTAGACAGGCAGTGAGAAGCTCAACAACCTTATGTTTATATGTATTTTGGATTGATTCAGCAACCCCATTTGGGAAAGGTAGAGTATTGGCTCTGATTGTTTGATGATATGACTATTTTGATCTGGCAACCCTATTTGGATTGTGAGGACTGGGCCTCAGATAGGCAACATATGTCGTACTTCTTTTAAAGAAGGTACTTGATAGGCCATACCAAATATATTGTAGAGAGATTCTTGGTGACACAAGTTCTGAGATAGTATGGTCATGTACAGGGCCAATCACATGATTTGACCTCTTATGCCTAGATTCGAGATGAGGAGCCACTTTGGGAAGCACGGTTAGTATATGAGACCGCTCAGCAGGCTATTAGTCAAATGACCGCAATTGGATGGGACTATATGCCAAAGGTTATTAATGTAGGTTGTACTGATGGTTACCTTGCACACATGTTACATTATCCTTTTCTGAGATTCACAACACCTGATGAGATAGCTCCTCATATAGAGGATCCTTTAGATTATGATCCAGCTAACGATAGACCTGTCAGAGGTAGAGGCGGAGCCCAGCGAGACTAGAGAGGTGGGGGGAGGGATGGAGGGAGAGATGGAGGGAGAGATGGTAGGTGCCCTCCTTCAGATAGAGGTCACATCCTAGATGATGGAGATGATGGTGGGGATGATAGGGGTGG
The DNA here is from genome assembly GCA_018584345.1 of Thuja plicata. NCBI lineage: Eukaryota > Viridiplantae > Streptophyta > Pinopsida > Cupressales > Cupressaceae > Thuja > Thuja plicata. Next base: position 3,671,943 of record MU223568.1, on the reverse strand, counting down.
TGGGGCAGTGGGCGCCAGTGGTAGCGGAGAGGGAAGACATACTCACTTTAGGTTCATGCCTCCACTGAGAGATCCAGGTCCATTTCTTACTAGAGAGAAACTGAGATAGTAGAAAAGACTACCAGGATAAGTACCAGTGGAGGAGGTGTACCTCCTAGATAGGATCCACCCAGAAATATAGGTAGAGGTTCTAGCAGGGATGGTGATGATTTATCTCAGTGCTAGCAATAGCGTGAGCAGCTCAGGGCTGTTAGAGTAATAGTCTATCAGGTTATTAATTAAATCATTATGATCTAATTACTAACTCACCTATTCACTCTAGTTGCTTAAGTTAACCTTAGGTTTTTTCCTTTTAGGGTTTCGTGATTCCTTTTATAAGGATTCACCTCTTAGTTTTCATTAAGGAGAAGGAGATTGTATTTTGTAATTCAGTTGTTGATAATAGAAGCTTTTTTCTTTCAACATGGATTTCATGTCTCTGGCTTTTTGGCTGTCATAGCTCTCTATTCTTCTATCTTCTCTTCTATCTTTGCTTCTAGTTTGTGACAGTCTTGCATGCAGGTGTTCTTGGGTGGATTTATTTTTCCTCAAATCTAACATGGTATCAGAGCTCGCTTGCTGCTCGATGTTTGTATTTCGTTGAAGCGTACCAGACACAGAGGGTTTCAGAGGTTTTTCTAGTGTTTTTTATTGGATTTGGGGGGTTTTTGTTTTTTGAGGCACTTTGGACCAAAACCAACCTCACGGTTGCGTCCAGAAGGCCCAAAAACCCTAAAATCCATATAAGGCACATCCATTTTGGATACCGGGGCATCTTAGAGAAATTTCTTGGCCTTCTAGGGTCGTACGACACATTTTTTGAGGAAAAACATATATTTTTTTTTATATTTTGGGCATTTTTTAGGGCGCGCCACTCGCGCTCCGCCTGCGGCCACCGTGCCGCCCCTACGGCCACTCTGCCGCCGCTCCGCGGCCCGTGTCGCTGCCCGCCGCCGCTCCGCGTCCCCCGCCGCCCAATTGCCCCCGCCACCGGCCCCTACCTCCTTTGCGCCCCCGCTCCGACCGCACCACCCTCTGCGCTTAG
>MU223568.1:3626026-3652436 GCA_018584345.1 Thuja plicata | reverse complement strand
AGGGCCTTCATTTTACATTTTTACACATCCATGACTAGAGAGCTATGGATTGATATTTGAGGCCTCATTCTTGAGCAACCTTGAATGGAATGATTCATAGAAGTGTGACAACATTTATGCACACAAGTATATCCGTCAACTTTGATCTTACCTCCCTCGATGAGGTCTTGGATGACATGTTTAAGTTTGAGACAATTATTAGTCTTGTGTCCCTTATTTTTGTGGAAGACACAATAGGAGTTATCATCCCACCATCTAGGTTTGACCATTGGTTCCCACGGTTTTGAATCGAGAATCGTAAGAACTTTGTTATCCACTAGCATTTTTAAAACGATCTCAAGAGGTTCCCCCAAAGGAGTGAATGTTCTTTATGGTTTTGAAGTCCAGGTTCATTCCTTGTTATTATCGTTGTTCATTTTGGGAATGAGAGGTGTTACTTTAGCCTCTTTGCTTGCTTTCATGCCATTGGTCAGATTGAACACTTCGGGTTTAGAATTAATGTGAGAGGCATCAACTACTCCGTCATTAACAACATTTTTATTTTGCTTCCACCATTTAGGCTTGGAGTTGGAGTTACTGCCTTTGTTTTCATTTTGAAGGGTAATCTCTCCCTTTTTGACCATGAATTCCTCAATACAGAGGGCATTTTTAATCATCCTATCGAAGCTAGGAGAGTCTTGCATTTGTAGAGCATAGCTCAATTCAGGCACTAGATTATTAAAGAAGATTTCCATCTTCTCCGTTTCGGGAATGACCCTTGAATATTGTGCAAAAATCTTCCTCCATCTTTGTAGGAAGTGTGTGAATGATTCTCCAATTCATTGTTTGGTGTTACATAGGTCCATCATAGTTACATCATGTTGAATGTTGTAGGAGTAGTGTTGGATGAACCGTTGTATCAACTCCTCGAATGTTTTGACCTTAGGGTTCAATTTTGAAAATCACTCCATGGCATTACCTCCTAGAATTCCTGGAAACAGTCGCATGAGGTATGTGGGTTTGTGCATGTACTCGATTCTTAGAGCACATAATTCCCTTACATGGTCGTGTGGATCAGTTTCTCCCGTGTACTTGTCATACTTTGGCCTTGCCACATTAGGAGGAAACGGGACCATAGTGATACTTTTGTCAAAAGGAAATGGACAAATGGTGTCCAAAGAGTATTTTGTTTTGGGTTTTTGCTTCTCTTGTTTGAGGTTGGTGAGCTCTGTTTGCATTAGATTGAGCTATTTGGTGAGAATAGATATCGGGTTTGGTACCTCCTTTTCTTTGAAATTTTCCACATTATAATCTTTGGGTAACTTGACACCTGTGGATGCTAGATTGTGGAAGTATTTTCCTTTATCATCACCAATTATCCATTCCAATAGCTTGTGGATCCGTTTACTTTGTTTGAGTTTTTTGTATTCGTCTTCAGGGATCTCTTCTTCACTATCTGATCCAAACAGATTATGTTCAAACTTGGGTCTTTCTTCCTCTTTTGTGCCTTCAGATTGTGCTTGTTTTCCATCATTATAACCCTCAAAGGCCTTACTCTATTCATTAGAGTTTCTATCCATTTGAGGTGAATCTAGATAAAAAAGGGAACTGCGAGAAGTTTCTCCTTGAAAGTGTGGTATTTTAGGAGTCACTTTTGATCCTTTAGTTGTGTACTGGTTGTGTCTTGTGTTAACCATGAAGTTTGTTTCTCAACTTTGTTAACATTTTCCAATAGTGCAAGTAAGGATTTCAGATTGTTTAAGTGGGCGTGTCTAGGTAGAAGTAATTGTTTGGTGTTGGTGGATGTAAATTATTCTAGCGTCAGAGGGTTAGAATGCCCTGATAGTGAGCTGGAAATCAAGTTGTTGATAGAAAATGAGTAGACCACACGTATTGAACCGATCATGAAAGACTGACTAAGCATGCAAGGTGGATGTTTCGAAAGTGTTTTGAAATAACAAAAAGGAGACCAGAAGAGACAAAAGGAACCAGCAAAAGAGAAAAAAGGGTATCCTAATCCACTGAGACTTCCTAAGAAAAACTCCTACAAATGCCCACTATCCTGAATACGAGCTCCCAGATACGAGCCTCTGATGGTACTAGATATGATCCTAGAATCTGGATACGACTTCTTGCTGACCAAATATGATCCTAAATACCAAATGCAATCCTAGACACAGAATATGACTTGGAAAAAATAGGATATGATTTTATGATGTCTTTATCAGTTTGGGTCAGTTTTGAAGAGTTCATTTTCAAGGTGCGTGAAGTTGCTTGTTTCCTGATTGCATCAAGAGGTGTTGTAAGGTGTGAAAAACACTTGTACTCTAGGGTTTGAAATTTATTGATTGTTTTGAGGAGCTTATCTTTTTAATGATCTTTTAGACATGTCAAATAGTTTTGCATTGTTAAGAGGGTGAAACAAACACTCATCTTTTCCTATTCTCTAGGTGGAGGATGAAAATCTTTGCTCGTTAACTTAGGTACACACTCAAATGCTAATCAAAATATAGCCATCACCAAGCACGCAATGGATCCAGTCATGATGCTGTATTAGCCAACTCCAAATGCAAGTGAGGGCACGATATGATGAGTGTCTTGGGCAATTACTTTTTGCCTTGCACAAAGATTATCACCCTTTCAGGGATGAATCAGGTATTCTTTCAATTAAAGTTGTTGTAGATTATTGGGCAATCCATTCGAAATTGTCCCCCATAGAATTGCACAAGGAAAAATTGAGGCATATAGCCCTATGAGTACCTAAATATATGTAGTCTCGCAAGAAAGATTCAAGTGGCTCCGCTCTACATATACCCAAATATGTTCAAGGAATGATATCATAATTCTAAGAACAAAACCAGTTCCATCTTTCGAGGTTTTGGCCTACAAGGAAGCAACTATTTATAGTGAGTTGGAAGGGTCGATGTAAGACGTGTCCTCACTTGGGTCATTCCTGTGAGATTTTGTCTTCAACCGGTAGGCCCTCTACTGTTTAAATGATATGTAACCAAGATTGGCGAGCTTTGGATGTCTGGATTTTTTATTCTTCTGAGGAAGAAGAGCAAACTCTCCTAATCTAAGTCATTTTATCCCAAAGCACTTAAAACAAAATTCATTCCCTCAAGCTATGTTGAGCTTGATTTAGTTATTCATATTTTAAAGAAAATAGGATGCTTGAAAGGGAAAGTTTGTCTTGTTCAATTAACCAAAATGATTTAATGATTTGTGTTGTTCAATTTCTGATCTAAAAAGAATTAAGCGATTGAACTTGCTCTTTAATCCCACATATTTAGTGCTTTGTTTTGTTCATTTACTATCCAAAAAGAATTAAATGATTTGTTTTCTTGTTCATTTACCCCTAATTCTATCACAAATGATAAGACAACGTCCGACTTTTAAATTTTTCTCAAGAGGAAAATAACATATTATCTGGTTGTTTTAGCAAGTGGAGAAATAGTTTTAAGTTTGGAAAGCAAGGAAATAGAAGTCAAGATGGGGGTTGGAAACCTGTAAAACCACGTTAGTATCTGTTGGTGTAAAATTCCACAAAAATCTTCAAAAATACCCTGAAAACACTTGTTAAGTTGCAAATCATCAAAAACACCACTTGTTAGAATGTTAGGGGTTAGGTAAACGAGATGCTCAAACTTTTTAACTAGATGTGATCCTAAATTTATACTAAATATGACACAATACTGTATGCAAGCTTTTATACCGAATGTGATCCCTTGCTGACCAGATGCGAGCCCAAACCAGAAATGATCTGGGAAATCCTAGATGCGATCTGACTTTTCCGCGGTACGATGGTGTATCCGGGATGCAATCCTGAATGATTAAAAATGATTCTGTGTCTGAATCCTGAGCATGTAAATTGGCAAAAAAGTGTTAGAAAATGAGGCCAAGTTGAAAATCGGGCCCCTCGATGGGCGCCATAAATGCGTGTGTGTATTTGGGAACCTATTAAGAAAGAAACAAACACTCAATAAGTCATTTCATTAGCTCGAAAGGTTAGATAAAGCATACAAAACCCACTAATATCGACCTATTGCCTGCTAACTAGGAAGAGTGTGATTAGTAACATATTAGCCCTCAAAATATGCTACAATCAGTAACAAATATAACCTAGCATGAAATATTTTTAGTTTAAAACAAGTTAAAAAGATGATAAACAAGCATTCTAGCTCTAAGCATGTGAATAATAACAATGTAAAAGCATGAAATATGAAGTGAAATGTTAGTCTCAGATTAATCTAACAGCATAACAATGTATTTTTAATCTAAGGTGAAGGATTTTTTACTCTAAAAAATGGCTTCTATTTATAGAAGAATGAGAGAGAGAGAGGGGGGACAAGGTGAATTAATGAGTTAAGGGACTCATTAATGGAGGTGTAAGAGCCATTAATGTCCAAGGCATTAATAAGGCATGGAGGAGACATAGGCTTAAGGCATCTTCATTAATGAGGCATTAATGAAAGCCTTAAATAGGCAAGGGAAGGGTGTAAGAGGATGGCTTGAGAAGGTGGACCTTAAGGAAGTCAAGCTTGAGAAAGTCCTGAGAAAGTGGACTTTCTCAAGTGGGTTGAGTTGCTAAGCATTCCTTAATGGAATGTGACAACATTAGGAGGTGGGTTAGGGTAAAATTAGGATTAGGATTAGATTAGAAAGGGTGAATGGGTTGAGAAGGGTTAAAACCCACGGTAGAAGTGGTTGAGATAGGTTAGGTTGGGGTTTAGGGGAATATTAATAAATGAATTAAACTTATTTAATTCATTTGAAAATATAGGAATTAATTATTTAAATAATTTAATTATTTTTTAATAATTAGGGGACTATAGCCATTTTAATTAAATTAAATAGGCTAGGGGAATGGGTTATTTGCAAGTGGGTAATTTGGTTTAGGGATTTATTTAATTCCTTTATAATTAAATACTATAGCCATGTTTGATTTAATTGGTTTGAAATTGATTTGAATTGTATGGCTGAAGTAGTTAATATAAATTAGTGATAAAAATCACCTAGGACATTAAATCTGATTTAATAATAAATTATGCCAAACTAACATTGTCTTGGCATAACAGGGGGTATGATCACACCTAGGAAAAATAGGGTCCATAGTTGGAACAGACCAAATTTAGGTGGTTACAGTAATGCACATGTGATTATGTACTTAATCTTGTGATGAGTTATAATATATTTATGTGAGGACATCATTTATGCTTTTTGATTTATTACTGATATATAAATGTGTGTCAATGATTCTAGATGAATATGCAAATGTATGTTTTTGAGATTTTATTTATGCAGATATATGTATGGATGCACTTAGGATGTAGAAATAAATGCAATGCTTGAATTCTTTGTTTTTGTATTTTTCTCTTTCTCATTTATGAATGCAAAATGAATGCCATGGATATGCAACGATATTAATATCAGTAATATAGATTATATAATTAACTTGGATTTCAGATGAACAAGGAAATCATTTTGAGCTCAAGTCCTTATGCTATTTTTAAAATAAATCATGCAATTCTAAATGCATCTATATGCAAACTCTTAGGACTGTCACTAATTTTGTATACATTGTAGCATTTCTATCATCATTGGGCATTTTTGTAACAGACATCATCTGATAGTACAACTATCACTAATACCCACAAGGTATCATGAAAGTATGAATACTATGTGTATTGAATGAAATGTTGGAAATAAACCTAAGCACCAAGGCATAGAGGCCATGATGACTAGTCAGTTATCTCCTTTTGCTTTCAAGAATCATCTTCTATTCAAGTGTAATGTAAGATATGTGACTCGCAATGACCTTCAATATTCATATCCTTGGGTACCTAATGTGTCATACACCTTACTTAGAATCTAATTTAGAAAGAGACAAGGAAATTGGTTCAACCTCACTGTAGTTTGCATATGGCCAGGATCGAGATATATGCGACAATCCACTCATGTTGGCAACTCTTACCATAAACATCCAAGTTAGGTGTGTTTTATAGGATCATTGAAACAATCACCATACACATAAAACCAAGAAAATATTATGCCCCCTATCCTTGCGACTCTTTGTCTTTGAATAGACATCATGGAGTAACTCAAAAGACATAACAATCACCAATTGATAATTAATCAAAGAAAATTCATAACAGCTTACATGTCCCTAGTTTGAAACATCATTGGAACATAAAAGAGTCATAATCAAACCAAGATCAGTCTATGTGTTTAATTAGTATTGAGAAATATTGTGGATTCATTATTCAAGCGCAGTAGAGTATCATCAATCAAAACTTGGAAGCACGCAATATGTTTTTCATGTTTGAATGTATGAGATTAACTTCATCAATAATTGCAATCCAATGTAGTGTTTAGGAACACTGGTTGATTAAAGTGTTGAGAAACACTAGTGATTAAAGTGTTGAGAAATACTAGTTCCATTAAAGTGTGTTTAAAGTGTTGAGAAACACTGATATGTTGTCTATTACAGGTAGGTGGTGTTGAATAAACACCCTTGTTTGTGATAGTGATGTTTTGATGCAAGTATTGAGAAATATTGTTGTGAGAGGAAAACCATCTGAGACAGGAACCTAGGATAACCTAGCAGACACAAACGAAATATGCTAGCAAAGATTCCTCCAGTGTAGAATGACTATTCCTAAGATGAAAATGCAGACAAATCCCAGGGAAGGATATGACATTTGTAAGGAATCAGAGCCAACAAACAACATAGGTGCGATCGTGAAAAATTAGTATCATTAGTGCATTGATAGATAGAGCACAAAGTATGAGTGATGCCTGTTTGCTAGGTTTTCACCACTTAGCAAAGATTTTTATTTTTGCTACCAAGACGTCTGTTTGCCATGTTTTCACCAGGGCACTTTTCTCTTTTCCAAAATTTTTGTACTTTTTTCTCTTTTTTATTTTTTAAATTAGTATCAAGGCACCTGTTTTCCAGGTTTTTACCAAGGGTACCTTTTTTTAAGACTTTTTCCACTATCTTTGGATTTCTTCAGGATCAATTTTATGATTTTTTTGGTATTTTTTGAGAATTTTTCACTGCACAAGCTCTGTCAGCCAGATGTCAAGCATAGAACTGCTTCAAGTGTAGGGTATTAATGGGACCAAGAAGAACATCTCCCTCAGGTGTAGCTAACTGATACACTGCAGTCCCAAAGGTTGCAGTAATAACGTAAGGCCCCAACCAGTTGAGTTTAAACTTTCCTTTTTGTTCTCTATTCGACTAGTTTTTAAGACTCTCTTTTAGAACGAGATCCCCCACTTTAAATTGTCGTGGTTTTACCTTCTTATTGTACCCTTTTGACATTCTTTTTTGGTACACTTTGAGATGATTGAATGCTTGTTTCCTACACTCATCAAGTAGCTCTAGTGCATGAACCCTATCAATACGGTATTGTTCATTTGTAACAAGACCTTGGAGATATACTCACAAAGATGGAATTTCTACTTTAATGGGTAGCACTGCTTCTGTGCTATAGACTAGAGAAAATGGCATGGCTCCTGTTGGTGTTCGAATACTTGTTCTGTAGGCCCATAGTGCTGGATTTAGTTGCAAATTCTAGTCTCTGCCAGATGTACTCACAGTTCTATATAAGATCTTTAAATTTTTTTTGATTGATGCCTCAGCTTGTCCATTACCTTGATCATAATAGATTGAAGAAAAATGCTGAGTGATATGAAATTGTGTACAAAGGTCCTCGATGTCTTAGTTTTTTAATTGAACCCCATTGTCTGTTACAATAGAAGAGGGTATCCCGTACCTACAAATAATGTAGTTCAAGATGAACATAAAAACCTATTTGCCAGTGGATTTGATTAGCAACATGACCTCGACTCACTTAGTGAAATACTCAGGGGACATAATGATGTACTTGTGTCCACTTGAAGAATTATGATAGATTTGTACAATAAGATCAAAGGCCCATTGCTAAAATGACCAATGTGTTATAAAAGGTATGAGTTATCTGGTTGGAGCATGGATAATATTTCCATGTGTTTGACATTTGTGACATATTTTAGAAAATTGAACATCTTTTTTCATTATGGGCCAATAGTAGCCAACTCTTAATAGTTTCTTAGCTAACAAAAAGCCATTTGAGTGTGATCCACATACACCTTCATGAACTTCTATTAATGTGTGGTTAGACTCTTCTTGTTCTAAACACCTAAGAAGCATACCGTCAAGACCTCATCTATATAAGTTAGTAGTGATGAGGACATAACATGATGTTGTTCTAATTAAGGCTTATTTTTCATTCCTTGATAGGCCATTAGGTAAGGTTTCATCAGTAAGATAAGCAATTATTTTGGCATATCAGGATTGGTATTAGGTATTTAAAGCAAAAATAACTTGGGATTCAGGTGTATTAAAAGCTGAAAAGGATAATTCTTCCACCAAGAAGTCATAGCGGAATTGGTGTTCTTCCAGTTGTAACATAGATGCTAGTGTATCCATAGCATCTGCAACTTTGTTTTCTATTATTTATATTTGTTGAAATGTGATGAAGACAAAGTACTTTTTCAAGTCTTCAACCAGTTGTTTATAAGGCATTAGTTTCTCATCTTTAGTATGATAATCTCCATTTACTTGGTTGATAATGAGTTGAGAGTCACCATACACATGTAACTCAACAATTTTTTATTCTATAGCTAGCTTGAATCTATTTACCAATGCTTCGTATTCTGAGATATTATTTGTGCATGGAAGCATCAATTTATATGCCTTGGGTATCTTGTAGCCTTGAGGAGTGATAAATAGAACCCCTGCTCCAGAGCCTTGTTGTGTGAAAAGAACCATCAAAATCTATTTTCCAGGGATATTAAGTTAAGTGCATGATCATTTCATCTGGAAATTTGATTATCAAAGGTGCATCATCTTGCAGTGGTGAATCAGCTAGTTGATCTGCTAGGACTTGTCCTTTGATAGCCCTTCTATCCACATACTCAATATCAAATTCACTTAGAATTAAGAACCATTTTTCTAGTCTTCCTGTTAATGCTGTTTTACTTAGGAGATATTTGAGAGGATCTATTTTTGCAATAAGTTTCACTGTATGCAACAACATGTAGTGTCTCAGTTTCTGGGATGCAAAGACAATCGCTAAGCAATATTTTTCAATAACATTGTAATTTAGCTCATAAGACACTAAGGTCCTACTGATATAATAGATTGCTCTTTCCTTTTTATTTTCATCCTCCTATGCTAGTAATACTCCAAGTGATGTAGTCGTAGCTGAGATATAGAGAAGTAATGGTTTTCCATGAATAGGTGCCATACAAATAGGAGGAGTAGCCAAGTAATCCTTTAGTTCTTTAAAGTTGTTTTCACAATGTTCACCCCATTTGAAAGTAACACCTTTATGTAGCAGTTTTGTGAAAGGTTGCACTCTATAGGCTAATTGTGACATAAATCTCCTGATGGACTGGAGTCTTCCTTGAAGCATCCTATTTTGCTTGATGTTGTGAGGAGGTGACATTTCTAGTATAGCTTTTACTTTTTTAGGGTCCACCTCAATTTTTTTAGCTAATACTATAAACCCTAAGAGTTTCCTTGATTGGACTCCAAATGCACATTTCTTTGGGTTAAGCCTGAGTTGAAATTGCTCCATGCGATCTAGTATCTTTCTCAAGTCTTCAATGTGAGTTGTTCTAATTTTTGACTTGGCTAATGTATCATCCACATAGTCCTCCATGTTTTTGTGTATGATATCATGGAAGATTGTTTTTATAGCTCTTTGGTATGTAGTGTCATCATTCTTTAGTCCAAATGGCATGACGTTCCAGAAAAATGTTCCCCATGCGCATGTAAATGCTGTCTTTTCTTGGTCCTCAGGAGCAATATTAATTTGGTTATAGCCTGAGAATCCATCCATAAGAGAATACATCTGACATCCCATTGTGAGATCTATAATCATATCAATTTTTGGCAGTGGAAAATCATCTTTAGGACAAGATTTGTTTAGGTCTCTAAAGTCTATGTAGATCCTGCTAGATTTATCTGTTTTAAAAATTGGTACCACATTAGAAATCCATCCTAGGTAAGTGATGACTCTTATGAATCCAACTTTCAATAATTTTTCTAGCTCTGTTTTCACTAGTAATGCCACATGTGGATGCATCTTCCTTAATTTTTGTTTCACGGGTTTGATCCCAGGAGCTATAGATAAATGATGCATTATTAATTCCGGATCAAGTCCAGGCATATCAGTGTAAGACCATGCAAAGTTCATCTTCTTCTCTTTAAGGAATTTAGTGAATTGTATCTTTTCTTCTTCTGATAAGGATTGTGCCAGGTGAACAAATTAAGGAGTTTCTATTGTTCCCAAGTTAACTGGTTGTGTCGATTCAATCAGAACTGAAGATCTTTCTTGAAAGTACTTAGGGAGGATATCAAGAATCTCATCTTTTGGTGCCTCTGAGAGGTTTTCACCATCAGATACATCTTTTATTTTTACCTTTTTAGAATCTAATACTGCCACAACATGGTTTTCACCATCAGTTATTTTCTTATTTTTATTTTTCAATTTGTGACTAAGAAACTTGATAATCCTCCTCTGTCATTTTCATGCTCCTTACATTGTGGAAGAAGGATAAGGTTCACAAGAATTTAGATAATAGGCCAAAGTGTAGTCATTGGGAAAATTCATGATAAGATTAGGATCTGAATTGGTCCAATCAATTAAGTCAGGATTTATCAAGGATAATGATTCAGAGTTTGGTAAGGACAACATCCAGTCAGTGTCAAGACTATTAATTGACAAGACATGTTCTGTTAGGTTAGCTTCTACAACATTTAGATCATTAAGAGTTGAATATTCATTAATAGGGTTGTTATTAGTAATATGTAGACCTAACTCTTGTGACTCATCAATTGATATTTATTCTCTTATCAAATTGGAACTCATAGCTTGTATCCTTTGAATGTCCTCTAGACCTAGTAAAACACCAGTATCTCCATCAAAAATCCTAGGTAATGGTATCTCATTTGATTATGGAACAACAACACTGTTAGGGGAAGTGTTATAACTCTCTCGTCTCTCCAATAGAGATGCAAATTTGTGAATCACATATACCTCAATGTCCATGGTAGCATCAGATAAGTTATCATTCATAATCAGGTGAGTCTATTATTTCATCATCAAATCTATTTAGAAACTCAACAATAGTTACTTGATGTACCCTATTAGCCACTTGTAGATCAAAGTGAGGTAAATCTAGGACATGTGAAATTGTGACCAACTTCCCCCTGTTAGGATGTACATCTTTTTGTTGGGGTATTTCTTTAGGAGTTTCTTCTATTAGTGGGACTTCTAGAGAGTCTTCTGGTGTTTCCTCTACTTCTTGGACATCAATTTGTGGTAATAAAGGAACATGAGGCTCTTATTGTGCTACAAAAGTAGGCATATGTCTCTCTCCTTGATATTCGAGATACTCTGTACCAATATGTAATAACCTCTCATAGGTCCATGGTTCCAATGTTGTTTCTTCTTCTTCATCCTCACTTCCTTCATCAAAGATTGGAACATCTCTTGAAGTAGGGTTTTCTGATTTTTTATTGAAACCTAATCCTATTTTTTCTTTGGTGTTTCTGAATTCCATATGTATAGGTTCAACAGTCCCTTTCCTTTATTGCCTAAAGGTTCCTTCCCTTTATATCCCATCTATTTGAGAAGGTCACATCTTTTACCATACTTTTCTGGGGATATCTCCACATGTTTTACCTCATTTTCTTTTAGTTCTCCTTTATAGAGCCAAGCCAAGACTGCTTTATCTTTTTTTTCATCCTCTTGAGAAGTAGAGGCTCTAACCATACCAATTTCTTTATGAATGTATTGTTCTTTTGATGCTGTAGGTGTGAAAGATGAGGAAGGTTTCCCATAAGATCTAGGAGACACGAGAAGTTTCGTTAATGATGACATCATGTCTAGTTTGTATTCTTCCATACTAGTTTCTTCAAGTTTTAGTGTCTTTCCAAAGCTTCTCATCACCATATCTTTAGAATTTTCAGGTATAGATTCTTTTTGGAATTCCTTATTATGAGGAACCATACTATTTGCTTTGACATTGTTGCAAGTATAGCTTGAATCTGCAGGAATTGTTACTTCTACCCCATTATGTGGGAATTTGATGCATTGGTGGTAAGTAGATGGCACTACTTGCATTTAATGTATCCAAGGTCTCCCTAGTAAAATGTTATAGGCCAATGGTAGATCAAGAACTTGATAGATCACATTTTATTCAATTGGTCCTATTCTTATTGGTAGAACAATGAGTCCTTTGGATGATCTTTCTTCTTCATCATAAGCTTTGATAGTTATCTTACTTCTTGAATCAATGGTTTGTTCTGAAAGACCCAACTTCTTTATTATATTGAGAGTGCACATGTCCAACCCCACACCTCCATCTATCAATACACATCTTACATGAGATTTGTGAATCAAGACTTTAATGTGTAGGGGTTGGTTGTGCGGATGAGTCAAGGATTTTTCATCTTCTTCAGAAAAAGAGAGGTAATTTGGAGATGAGAAATGATTTACCATTGCCTGGAACTTTTCTACATCAATGTCTTTTGGAATATTTTTTGAATGTAGGTCTTGTTCAAGAACTTCCCTATGCATTGAAGAGATCTTTAGTAACTCAAATATAGAAATTTGAGTTGAGGTCCTTTGTAGTTGGTCTACCAAGTTATAGTTTGTAGATGGGATATTAACTGTTTGTCTTGTTGCTGCTAGTTTGGGAATTGTGACAACATGTACTTTTGAGGATGTCACTTTCTTGGATGAGGTGTTAGATCCTTTGATCATGACTTGTGCTTGTCTTCGAGTCACCGCATTTGATTTTGTTGATGTGTCTTTAGAACCTTTAATAGTGACCACATTGATTGATTTTCTTTTAATGTCCAACATGTTGACCACATTGTTGTTATTGGAGTAGGTGTAATTCACTTTGTTTCTTTTTCCTTTAGAAGCTTCCCTTTTTTCGTAGTTAGGGAATGGTTTGTTAAATGTCATGTGATCTTCGTTAGTGGTATGTCCTTCCACCTTGATTTTGCCTCCTTCAATAAGGTATTGTATAACATGTTTGAGTTTAAAACAATCATTAGTCTTATGTCCTTTGTTTTTATGAAAGACACAATAAGCATTGTCATTCCACCATCTTGGTTTAACTTCCAGTTCCCAAGGTTTTGAATCAGGTATTGTGAGGACTTTATTATCCAAGAGTGTCTTCAAAACTGTCTCAAGAGGTTCGCCCAAGGGAGTAAATGTTCTTTGAGGTCTATTCCATAGTTTACTCTTGTTGTTCTCAATGTTTTCTCTTGGTATTTTAGTTGTTACCTTAGCTTCTTTGTTCACTTGTAAGTTGTTCATTAGATTGAACACCACTGGTTTAGGATAGCATTAGATGTGTCTACCACTCCATCATTAACAACATTCTTGTTTTGTTTCCACCACTTAGGCTTTTTGTTGTAGTTGGTAGATTTGTTATCACTTTGAAATGTGATTTCTCTTTTCTTAACCATGACATCTTCAACACAGATGTCATTCTTGATCATCATATCAAAGCTTGGTGAATCTTGCATTTGCAATGCATAGTTCATTTTGGGTACCAAGTTGTTAATAAAGATTTCCATCTTTTTTGATTTGGGTATTGCTCTTGAGTACCTAGAAAATATTTTCCTCCACCTTTGTAAAAAGTGTGTAAAGGATTCACCGATTCATTTCTTTGTGTTACATAGATCCATCATGGTTACGTTATGTTGTATATTATAGGAGTAATGTTAAACAAAATGTTGGGTGAACTCAAAATATTTCACAGTTGGTGTGAGTTTGGAGAACCACTCCATAGAATTTCTTCCTAAACTTCCAAAAAATAGCCTCATTAAATAGGTAGGTTCATGCATGTAATCAATGCTTAGAGCACAAAACTCTATCACATGGTCATGTAGATCAGTTTATCCCATGTACTTTTCATATCTAGGTCTTGCCATATTGGGAGGAAATGGAACCATGTTGACACTCTTGTCGAAAGGAAATGGACATATGTGGTCCAAAGAGTAATTTTTTGTTGGTTTGACCTTTTCTTGCTTGAGTGTTGCAAGTTTGAATTGCATTAAGGTCAATTGTCTAGTGAGAATAGAAATAGGTGTTGGTACCTATTTCTCCTTTAGTCTCTCAACATAATAATATTTAGGGAGTTTGACTCCAAGAGATGCTAGATGTAAGAAGTATTTCTCTTTATCCTCACCAATGATATTTTCCAATGTTCTTTGGAATTTTCTACTTTGTTTGAGTCTTTTGTACTCTTCCTCAGGTACATCTTCATTACTATCAGAGTAAAAAAAAAGATGGTTTATATGTTGTTCTTCTTCGCTACTACTATCTTGATCTTTTTGGTTTTGTTCATTCTTGTACTCTTCAAAAGCTCTACTCCATCCTTGATGAGGAGCATCCATTGCGGGTGAGTATTGATCGAATAAGGGATTACAAGATGTCCCTCCTTGTTGAAATTGTAGTAATCTAGGAGGTATCTCTGATTTGTTAGCAAGATACTTGTTATGTCTTGTGTTAACCATGAAATCTGGATCTCAACTTTGTCAAAGGTTTTCCAATAGTTTCAAATAGGATCTTAAATTGTCCAAGTAAGTGTGTCCAAGTAGAAGTTTGTTTGTGTTTAGTGGAAGTGAATGAATCCAACATCAAAGGGTTAGAATGCCCTGATAGTGAGCTGGGAATCAAGAGGTTTTTCTATATGAGAAGAGCACACATTTTGAGACCAATTGTGAGAGTCCAAAAGGACATGCAAGGTAGACTTATAAGAAAGTTGTGAAACAATAACAGGTGGACCAGCAAGAGCAACAGGACCAGATTGAAAAACCAAAAGGGTATCCAAAAGTACTAAATTTCTTTGAGAGACATGTGTGCAAGGGCCCACTATCCTAGGTGCAACTCCCTAAATGCGAGGCTTGATTTTCTAGATGTGATCTTATGTTAAACCAAATGCGAGCTTTGATTTTTATAATGCGAGCAACTTTCGTACATGCGAGCCAAGAATGACCAAAAGCAATGAAGTTCCCTAGATGTGAGCTAATGCAACCAGATGTGAGCTAAGATAGAATAAAAGTAAGCCTCTAATGGTTTTGCATGTTTTTGAAAAATTTGTCTTGAAGTACGTGAAATTTTATTTGACAGCAAAGGTTTTTTGAGACTTTCTAGGTTGTAAACAACATTTATGTCAGGGAATGAAATTATTGCTTGTTTTAGGAGTTTATATTTTTAGTGAGCCTTTCAGACACATCAAGCAATGTTCTTTTGTTAAGGGTGATCAAACACTTTCCCTATTCCCTAGATTTTAAACATAGAATGAAAATATTTTCTTGTAGACTCAGGTACACACTCACATGCTAATCAAAATATGACCATCATCAAGCACACAATGGCTCTAATCATGATGTCATATTAGCTGACTCTAAACACAAGTGAGGGCCAAAAATGACTAGTATCTTGGGGCAATTAATATTTTCCTTGCACAAAGATTATCACCCTTTTGAAGATAAATCGGGTTTGTTTTGATTACAAGTGTTTTGTAATTGTGGGCATCCATCACAATCGTCCCCCATAGAATTGTACAAGGCAAAATTGAGGCGTATAGCCCTATGAGTACTCAAATATGTGTAGTCTCGCAAGAAAGATTAAAGTGGCTCTACTCTACACACACTCAAGCATGTTCAAGGAATGATGTCAAAACTACAGGAACAAAATTGACTACGTCTTCCAAGGCTTTGGCCTACAAGGAAGCATATTGATTATAGTGAGTTGGAAGGGTTGGCATAAACTTGTCCTCACTTGGGTCGTCCTGGGAGATTTTTTCCTCAATCGGCAAGCCCTCTAATGTTTTTTGAAAGTAATGAAAAGGATTGTAGAGCTTAGGAGTCTAGATTTCAAATTATTCAAAATAAGAAGAGCATACTCTCCTATTCCACGCCATTTTCTCCTACAAACACACCAAACATGTTCATTTCCTCAAACTACGTCACTCAAATATCAATCCCCCATGACAAGTCTTTGATTCTTCCACTTGGAAATAAGAGAAAATCCTCTAGTGAGACTAAGTAATAAGCTTAAATTCAAATTTTAAGTTCCTATTGTAAGAAAGCATAAAAAATTTGGAAATCAAATTTGAGTTGTTCAATTTCCCCAAATTAGGTGATTTGCTTGTTCATTTACTTTTCAAAAATCATATAATGAGTTTGCTTTGTTCAATTTACCACAAGATTTAGTGCTTTTCTTTGTTCAATTACTATCCCAAAAGAAATATACAATTGAACTTGTTCATTTACCACAAGATTTTAATGCTTTGATTGTTCAATTTCTATCCAACTTTAGAAAAGTGAATTTGCTTTTGTCCATTTACTCCAAATTCCTCTCAAATATTAAATTGACTTGTGAGTTTCTGATTTTTCTTAAAGGAAAAGAGCATAATCCTTTGGTCAATTTACTAAGTGATGGAAAATGTATTTAGTTTTAAAGCTTTGAACAAATATAGGTCAAGTTGAGAGGTTTGGCAACCTACAAACCACAAGTTAGTAGTTACTTTCCACCATTTCGAGAAAAAAAGGCTCTGACAACAACTTGCAATCAAAAGTTAGGCTGCTCAAGACACAGAAACAGACATGATCAGAAGATTAGTGGTTAATATTTCAAAATTTCAAATCAATCAACTAGATGTGACTGCCTTTCCTAGATGTGAACCTAGATTTCCTGTATGTGATTAATAGTTCTAAATGCGATGCTTTACACAAAATGTGATATAGGATCTACTGGATGCGATATTTTACCAGATGTGATATGGGATATACTGGATGTGAGATAAGAAATCTAGGATGCGATCTGATTTCCTGTATGTGAGGCCCTTTCCTGAATGCAAGCCTTGATCAACTAAAGGTGACTCTGAACTTGAAAATAGAGAACCCAAATTAGCCAAAAATGATAAGAAGATGAGGTCAAATCCAAGGATTTGCCCCATGATGGGTGCCATAAATGTGTGTGTATTTTGTGAATCTACAGCTGCAACACAACAATTCAATATGTCATTGCATTAGTGAAATAACATGAAATATAAGAGTTAGAACACATATCAATCACCAAAATTGACATATTACTCCCTATCTAAGAAGAGTATGAAATATGCTATAATTGCCCTCAGATTATGCATAAATTAGTGACAACATCATGCTTAGAATGGAAGATTTAACTAAAATGCAAGCTAAATACTCAATCAAAGTTCATTTTAGAGCTCCAATTGAAAGATTATAATAATTCTAAATGTTTGAGCTAAAATGCATTAATAAATCTCTAAGAATATGAGCAACATAAGATTGCAAAATGAATTCTAAAATTAGGGGCCCATTAAGCTCAAAATTCATTCCATTTATAGAAGAATTTTAGGAATGAGAGGCTAGGATTGAATTGTGAAGAGAGGTGGAGATTGAATCTTTGGTGATCCATGTGAGGTGATCCAAGTGATTTAACTCTCATTGGCTAGGGAATTGACTTTCCCTTTTGCAAGTGAGGAGTTGTAATTAGAATTTTATTTAATTCCTTTTAATTAATTATCTTAGCCATGTATTTGTTTGTTTTTTATTTAATTGATTTGATTTAATTGAATAAGGCAATTAATGTAAATTAGTGATAAGATCACTTAGGAGATTAAATTTGATTTCTATGAATTGTGTCAATTAATTAAAGAATTGTCTTGACATAATTAGGGGTATGATCCCACTTAGGGAAAATAGGGTCTCTGGTCAGAGCACACCAAATTAGGGTGGTTACAGGGGGCATGCACTTTGCCCATTTTTATACATTATGCACACCCCATATTGATCAATGTTTTGTGTATTAATTGGAAAACCCTATCTTTTTCTTAGTAATCTCCTTTTAGCAGATTATTTTGAAGATAATGCTTTTCTTGGGGAAATCCTTTTGTACCATCCTTTTAGATGTTTCCTTTGGAGAGAATTCTTTCCTTAGGCCTAATATTCCTTTTTTGATGGATGTCCTTGCAAACAATGCTTTACTTGGTTATCCTTTGGATGGGTTGACTCACATGACACAACTTGCTAGATTATCAAATTCATCTTTTGCACCTCTTTTTATTCTTTACATGACCCATTGTAAGTTCCACCTTACTAGGTTTGCTCTCTCTCTCTCTCTCTCTTGTGAATTTTTATTTTATCTTGGTTTAAGATTGATGAGGACCTAAGTCACTTGGGGGCTTGGTGGTTTCCTTGTCTCTTTTACCTAGATGGAATATCTCTCCTATGCTTTGATCTACTTTATTGTGAGTATTAAGTAGGTTCACAATCCCTCTAAAGTGGGGGCTAAATTTATCATCCTAAATTGTAAGCCCTTACAATTTTGGGCCTTATTTAGGCCCTATTTTAGTGTCCAAGGTTTCTATGACCGTTATGCTTGATCATGCCTCAATTTGGCATATATTTATGGAATCCTCATTTCAAAATTGACCCATGACCTAAATCTAGGCAATTTTTACTCTAATATGCATATATGTGTTGTCATTGATGTTTTTTCATTAATGTCAACATATTTCTCTATTTGAGATAGTGTTTCTATGATGTTCAAAGAGTTGTTTGGTTCAATATTGATAATGTGTCAAAGATCAGAATCTATGGTTGTGTGCATTATGTAGAGGGATGTCTATAGTTGATTCAATTTGAATTTCAGAGGCTCGCATGATGAATTGAGTAAGTTATGGGTTTCTGAGTTGAGACTAGTATTTTGGACGTTTAGTGGTGACAGTGTGACAATATTTGAATCGGTAGTGCTCCGCATTGCAATATATTTATATGTGAATCTATGTAGCATGCTTGAGACATTGTTGTGTTTCCTTGGCTCAATTAGTTTTTGATTTGGAGATTCAAAATCTATTTTTCTTGATTGACAAAGGTTATTGTTGGTGTTCTTGAGGTTCAAAATGATGATGTTGATGATTCCCATGATATGAGTTGATGTGTATTTTCTTGTGGTAATTCATGATGCATGTAGATGTTTCTAGATCATGCTCCTATTGTCTCATTCATTTGCATTGATCAAGGTGATCACATTTGGTAATTTTTGGTGATCATTTGTCTTCCTTATAACCTCTTCTTGTGCTTTCTTTTCTAAGTGCATTGAATGATTTCAAAATAAATCTATTGAGAATTTCAACTATTTTTAGAGGCAAGGGAAACATCAATGTGAACCTCCAATAAAATATCATGAAACATTTTCACTGCATCATCGATTATACTAATTTTCTTTAATTATTCTTTTTCAAGTAGAGAGGAAGTCACAATAGGTTTAAACTATATTTGAGAGCTCAATAGGTATTTGTGAGATTTTGATCTGCTAGGAGAATCCTCCTCCTTATGTTCATATATATCATGCATTTTTTCATTCTTTAACACTATCCTTGCCAGCTTTCTCTAGAGGAGAAGTATCAGTCAGAGAAATATTAATAGGGCCTTCTTTTATTTCCTTTATAATCCAGGCAAAAAATTCTTTGGTTTCTTTCATCACCTGTTGTCTCACTTCTCTAGTTGCTCACATGAGGATATGATTCTCCAATTTATTCTTAATAAAAAGGATATGATTCTTATTAATGACCTATTTTCTTAATTTTTCTTTAAAGCTAATAACTCAACTCTTTTGTCTATTAACACATCTACACGATTTTATACAAGTTCACCTATGATTTCATCTAGTGTGAAGTCCTATCTTGACATGTAAATTATAATGGCTTGTTCAATGACTGCCTATTCATGTGAAGGAACATTGTGTACACATTGTCAAAATTCTGTAAATTATCATGATGAATTATGGTGTTCAAGATATTGATAACTTCATAAGGATTTTCTTCATCTTAAAATTCATAGGAAATATTCTTTGTTTTTTTGGACCTTCCTTTTCTCTTCTTTTCCATTTCAATTATCTTCTTGGAACCTTTTTCTTTCACATCCTCTTTTCTATCATCATTAATGCTTACATATTTTGTCTTCTTTTCTTATAATCCTGATAACTCTAATCCACCTCTTTTTTAACTAATCTTGGAGATAGAAAGAAGTTCACTTGTAACATCTATCCTAGACCTTCTATGCCTAGATGAAGAGGAATCCACTGAATTTTCTTCCAACATTACTTCTATTTTCTCCACTTGTCCATCCTTTTTCTTTTGAGACCTTGTAGTAGTCATTTCTTCATAAGTTCCAAAACTTCCTTCACAAAGATCAATTAGTTTTTTCCATAATAGGTCTACATATGTAGTCAACATAGGTCAGAGAAGCTCATATGGAAATGTGGGAATCCAACTAGTTCTGGGCTCAACAACTTATATGTAACAATTTCCTTTATCCACCATAAATGTGATAAATTCCTTGTAGGATTATACACTTGCCTAGGTATCCTATATCTATTATTCATTTTATTATGAAATTTTGTGATGAAACCCAAAAATATTGTATCATGTACTTCTACAATAGCACAACTCAACATATGTTTCCTTAATTGTGATCCAACAAAAATATCCTTTTCCCACACAATTTTTTGTTTGCTAGGTAATTATCTTAGAAAATAAAACAAAAGAGAAACAAGAAATGAACTATACTAGAATGGTTAATTTGACTCCTTCGTCTTCTTCAGGTTCTCAAACAATTACAGCCCCAAAACCTCACATAAGTCAAAATATTTCCTCTCCTTTACCCTCTGATACGATATCTAGAGAATATTCTTAGTAGTGGTACCTTCTTTATTGGTGTAATATATTTTATATGTGATTCCCATCATAGCATATAATACATTCAAATCTATAATCTCATCAAGAGTAATTGACCTATTGTCAAATTTTTCTCTGGTCAACCTCATAGCCTTGTCATTTCTTGTAGACTTCAAATTAGGAACATCTTTACAATACAATAGACCTGTGGTATCTCTAATTTCATCTTTTGTGATGAGATAGGGTTTATCCAACCACAAAAATTCATTGTGGATGTGGCTCAAAATACATGAAATAATTTCCTCCTTTCCAAACTAGGGAAAGTCACTCTAAATATCTATTTTCTTCTCTTGTAGAGTAGAGTATTCTAGCTTTAACTTTGATTGACCACCCAAGAGATTATTTTTCTTATAATCAACTATCTTCTAGTGATAATATTCTTCGAGTTGAACAATAACATAGCTATGTAAATCCTCACATCGAATAACATCAGGAGGAAGAATGCACCAAAAATATTAGTTGAGCAAGATTTGTTTGGTCGATTCTTGAACATCAGTTGAAGTTCATTTACCACATCAATTATCCTAGGAGTTTCCATAATTTATCTTCAAGAAACAAGGATTTTTTGACTAGAAATTAGATACCGACAAAATATTGAAACTCCACAACTAAGGTTTGCATAGTCAGTTGAGATGCAATGGATTTTTTGCGCTAGACTTATTTTCCACAACACACCTTCTTTCAAGAGGGAGAAGATATAACAAATTAAGAACCTCTTTTGGAAAATAGACATAAGAGATGGTCAAAGGCAACACAAATGAGAGTACTTATCACACAAGAGAGCACTTGAGAAGATGAGGTTGAAATTGATTGATATGGTTTTGAAATCTTCAATATATTATCTTCCAAAAAACACAAAATGATGAGCATTGATTACTTGTGACTGTTAGGCTTCCACTTAATGTTGTTTCTCTATTTAGCCAGTGAACATAGAAAACTCTACTAGTCTCCGCAGAAAATTGAATATCTCTAGAGATCCACAATTTTCCTCAAATACTTGAATTTATTTGGTTATGGCATCCAAGCATATTTTTCCAAAAAACTATTTATTGTCCAATTTATCAGGAGGTTCTTGAGATTTGCAGTAAAGACTCCCCCTTAGACCATGATCTTTATTCAATTTTTGGATGAAATATATGTACCACCAAGTAGAACAAACACATCCATTAATTTTTATTCCACATTCTCCTTTGATTTCCTTACCCAAATCTTATTCATCTTTTCTCTTTCCTCATTGACATAAAAATGATATAATTTCAAAATAGAGAATTTCTCATTCCTTTTTCTATTGGACCTAGCAATATACCTAGAATTATTGTAATTGAAATAGGTAGGACCTTTCTCCAGACCACTTCCATTTATTTTTACATTAGATATGCATTAAACAACCTTATGCCCATATTTTTTGCATGCATAACAATATCCATTAAAAGATTAAGCCTTTATATCATTATTCACATTCACAAGTTTCTTATCATTATGCTTCTACATTAATTTTACTTATGCATGATTTGATATGACTTCTACATTCACTAGATTTGTGTCCAAAATTATTGCATAAAAATCATTTACTATTGAAAGATACAAGGTACTTGGATTGAGCTGGAGGAGGGGCAGGTCTTCTAAAGTTCCTCTTGCTTTGGATTGGAGTGAAACCTTTATGATATTTATTATCTTATTAGATTCATCATTGACATTTTTCATTTCCTTTCTTTGTTTTGGGTCTTAGATATTTACCCTTTCTCAAAACCAACTCCACATTTTCCCTTTTGATGGTTTTTGATAACTTAGCATTTCATCGAGCAAATTACTGCCACCTTTAAGATTCAGTCTCTTTTCAATTTTATCCTTTGCATCTTTCAATTTTCCTTTCTCAACATTTAAATTTCATCATCATGTTTAGTGCAATTAGTATGCTTTCTTTTTTGTTTAGCTTATTACAATTTTATTCATAGGGACAACCTCTTTCTCAAGTTTATTGCATTCTTTGGATTTGATTTACAATTTTTTTTCAAGATCATCACTTGTCCTTTTTCCTTCTTCAATCTGCTTCTTGAGATGGATAGTATTTTCTTTAGATTTCTTGCATTTTTATTGAAATATATCTAATTCCTCAAGTTCACATCTCAATTCTCCTTCAATATCCATAATTGCATTAATTTTTTCCATAGCATCCAAATCTTTCTCATATTCAAACATTGTGTTCAAATTTTGGATCTACCTCAGTTGTTAGATCGATTCTTTAGGAAAATTTCTTTGATACCAATTTTTGAACACTTTTGGATGCTTGGGGGGTGAATTATCATATACTTAATTATTGACCATTTGTTCATTTAACTTATTTTTAGCTGTAAACACTTGAAACACAAAAACAAGCACACAACACCAGAATTTTATGTGGAAAACCCAAAATACAAAAAGAAGCACACATAACACCAGAATTTTATGTGGAAAACCCAAAACACAAAAATAAGTACACAAAACACCAACCTTTTATGCAGAAATCCCAATATTTCAAAAACCACAGTGATAATAACACTCACTATATGAAGAACTAATTACAAAAGTTTAGGCTATAGGCCAAGGAGCTCATTGATCCTGTAACATAAAAAAATTTAATATAAGAAAATGTAACATAAGAAATGGGGTAATTGCATTTATTGTAAGATATAATTGTGTTGTTGTTACATTTGAAATTAGAATGTTTACTGAAATGTGTGGGGAAGATAAGATGTTCCTTTTGACCTCAAATACACAAAGGAAGGATCCAAATTGATTAACCCCAAAGGAAGGATCAATGCATAAATGAATCAATCTATTGGAAATGAGAGAAAAGAGGAAGACCTTAGATTCCATTTGAAAGATTGTGTGATAGATTTAGAAAGATTAATAACTTTAATTGAAATGAATAGGAGAAAAGTATTAACCTTGAAATGTTACAGATCTGAAGAATACTGTTTTGGGGGGTCTGTACTGAGTTTCTGGAAAATTTACAATCGGATCTGGAACAGAAATGTAGAGACAGAAAAAACCTAGAAACCTTTTTTTGATATAATACAGTTCCAATTTTGACCCTCAAGTTAATGTCACCATTGACCCAGAATTTTCGATTCTGACCTAGGGCCGAATCGACCTCCGATTCTGACCTAAAATCTCTGAAAAAAAATCTATTTCTAGATCCTAATAGTTTTTCGAAAAGGGTATCCAAATCTTCACTCCAAATCTCTGTTCCGAACTTGTCCCTGTAAGAAAAATGGTTTGTTTGTTTGGGGGAGGGTGATAGAAGTAGCCCCAAGACGTGCTTCACAATTCAGTAGATATGACCTTTCTTGTCCTAGTCCAATTAGGATCCTAATATTCACTATAGGACCACCCTACTCAATATAAATTGAGTCCAATACTTCTCTTAACTCTTCTCTAAGAGTCATAGCAATTGTGGTTCACCTTGAGGGACAACTATCTCAGTTTTGTCTCAATGCTTCGTCTTGGCCTTGAAGAATTCCAATGCCAAACTCTTCATACCAACACCTCCCATGCTAAAAGGGTCTTGTATACACTTATAATGTTCATTATGCATCTATTCAAATCAAATCCCATAATTCTTCAACCCCAAGTTAGTCGAGTCTCAAATTCATACCCAATTTGTCCTATTAGGCCTAAAACACCAATTAGCCCTATCCAGTGAGTTTTTCAAGCTTTTTTTTTTTCTGAAAACTTCCGCAAAACCCCTAAAACCAATTTAGGATTCAGATACCCTTTTTAGAAACCTAAAATATTTCTAAGATCTAGGGTTCCCAATCTGTCCGTACACCTCTGTCCTAAAATGTAGGGTTATTAGGCCTATTTTGGCTCCACACTAGCTCTCTACTGGTTTCTATGCAAAAATCTATCCAAATGGATTGGTTGGGATCTAAGATCGATACTAGGGACCTATAAGAACCTAAAAACACTAATACCACACTTGGTTCAGTTCTCCCATTCTCACCCTTGTCTCTGCATATAGGTTTTTACCTGTCACTCTCCTAGCCGGGTTGTCCTAACTCGCTTAGGGCATGACTTTATAAATAGAAAAAAATTTCTCCTAACCTCCTACTTGTATATACATTGGGTAAAGAGGCTCCCCTAATATATTCATTCAAAATTTTAGGTTTCCCATTGTTGAATTTCATGGGGGAGCCATAAAACCAAAATTGCCCTGAATTGCACCAACAAACTACCTAGTTTGAAGATATTTTCCTACAGCTAACAAATCAGCTAAAAATTACTAACACTTTGAATGAAAAGATCTTAGAAGTATCCCTACTAAATGAATCCACATTTGGATCTTAATTTTCAATCCGTTAAAATACCATAAACTTGAAAAGTAGTCGACTGTACACTATTTTCATAAAAACTTGCTTTCTTGCTCTCTAAAAATTGCAAACATTCACTCTACCTCGAGAAATGAGCCATAGAGTGTCTAAAGATACCTTATCCACCATTTTAGGCTATGGTCATTAATTTCCCACTCCTAGAAAAGAGGGGATCCAATTTTGTCGAGTTGCATGCAACATTTGCAAAAAGTTGCAAATGTTGTCATGACAACTTTTGGCATCTTTTCCATTTACGATGCAAACTACAAACTTGATGACATTAATTTTGCCATTAGTACACTTAGTGAAAAATATTGACAAAGATCACCGATAGACTACAAAGATCACCGAAAGACTACAAGCATTAGCGATAGACTACAAGCATTACCGGCAAACAACGAGCATACCCGACAGAACACAAAGGTCATGAAAAATGCTAAGTATGGAATTGACCGATGAACACTGACAAGTGTTGCACCGACGAAGTGAATAGGACATCACCGATGGGTCTGGTGGTACCCTAAATTTTGAAAATTTAGAAGTCCCAATCCATTATCAAGAAGCAAGTTTTTCCATACTAAAAAAATTAAAGGAAGGAAGCTTTATGACACAAATAAATAGAATTAACTAATCAAAGCCTTTAGAAAATGCTGAAATTTCAACCTTCTAAAAAGATGATACCGACAGAGGGTGAATATAATTAAATTTTAAAAATCTAAAACTGACCCAGTTCAGGAAATCAAATTTCCTATCTCCAGCAAAAATATTAGCTTTTCACGATGTGTTTTGGATTTTTGACCAAAGCCAAATCCGAAAGTTAGGTAGTTATTTTTTAGTTAGTTTATTGTTTTTTCAAAATATTTTGTAATAAGGGTTGTGTCTTTTCACCTTAAAGAGGTGTGAAAGCCACTCAAACACATATATATACATAATGTAAATATAAAGATAAGACAATACAATATAATACAATTTCACATATTTGAATATTTTTTAATCAACAAGTATAAACATGGACCTGGATGTACTATTTTTTTAAAATCAATAAAGATAAATCCCTTTTCTTTCACATGTGCAATAGTTTCATTATCATTTTACAATTAGCCCCTCGGATAAACCAATAGAAATTCTTCAAAGTGATAGTTTGATGTGCATGCTTCCTGATTTGATTCATAGTCTATATTTTCAATTGGTTTTCTCATTTTGCATGGTTAAATTTTGTTGATTGAGGCCTT
>MU223568.1:3594068-3605389 GCA_018584345.1 Thuja plicata | reverse complement strand
CATGCTTTTCCATCATTTAGCTTGTTTTTAAATATAAAATCCTTCATGCTAGGTTGTATTCGTCACTGATTCATGGCATATTCTGAGGGCTGATATGTTGTTAATCACACTCCTCCTAGTTAGCAGGAAATAAGTCAGTTTTAGTGGGTTCTATATGCTTTACATGCTTTTACTAACCCTTTTGAGCTAATATAATGACTTATTGAGTGTTTGTGTTGATTCTGACAGGTACCCATTTACACACACACAACTATACTCAGTGGTAAACCATGAATTCTAACAACCTCCTTGAAGAATAAAGAAGGTATCTGACTGGCATCATTGGTTGTCTTTCAGGGTACAAAGTGTGCCATTTTACTAAATCTATCTACAATCACATAGACATAGTCCATTCCCTATCTTGTCTTGGGAAAACCTATCATAAATTCCATGCTTAGACATTCCCATGGTCTGGTTAGAATGGAAAAAGGTTGATATAGACCTGCATTTGTATATCTTCCTTTGGCCTTCTGACAGATAACAGAACCTTCAACATATCTCTTCACATCCAAGCTCATCTTGGGCCAAAAATATAATCTTTTGACTAACTCTTGAGTTTTGTTAACCCCAAAATAGCTGCTAAGTACACCATTGTGTTTCTCTTGTATAAGATTCTCTCTTATAGACCTCCTAGGGACACATAACTAACTCCCTTTAAACAATAGATCAGATTGCAAAGTGTACTCAAAGTATTAACCATGAAAGTGGTTTTTATAATCTTTACATACCTTTTAGATGTCTGCAAAGTCCTCATCTTCACCATATAGGTCCTTGAAGTTGTCAATTCCCATACTCTACAGTTGAATCTCTTGAATGGTCAATGCTCTTCTACTCAAAGCATCTACACTTTTATTCTGCAACCCTTTCTTGTGTTTGATGTTGAATGTGTATGCTTGTAGGTATTCAACCCACTTCATATGCTTATGAATCAATTTGTCTTGTGAGTTCAAGAAGCTCAATGCTTGATTATCTGAATAGACAATAAACTCCTTTGGAAATAGATAATGCCTCCATTTTCTCAGTGATTGGACCAGAGCATACATCTCTAGGTCATAAGAAGAAATTTTTTTCTTAGCTTTACTCAACTTCTTCAAATGGAAAGCCACTAGTCTTCCCACCTGACTTAAGACATCTCCAATTGCCACATTGCTAGCATTACACTCCACTGTAAAAAACTTTTCAAAACTTGAAAAAACCAAAATTGGTTGTGTTGCAATCTTTTTCTTCAGTAGCTCAGAACCATTGTTACCTTGTTCATTCCAAACAAACTTAGTCTTCATGCCTCCCTTAATTGTATCTAACATAGGATCACATATTTCACTAAACTGTTTAATAAATTTCATATAGTATTGTGCAAGGCCATAAAAACTTCTTACCTCAGTACTTGTTCTTAGAGTAGGCCAGTTGATAATGGATTCAACCTTGCTTGGATCCATTTTTAAGTTATCCTATGATAGCACAAAACCAAGGTACACCAAGTCTATCTTGATGAATTCACACTTTTCTAAGTTGATCATCAACTTCTCCTCCCGCAACTTCTTAAAAGCCAATTTAAAGTGTTTGAGGTGTTCTTCTCCTGTCTTACTATAGATGAGCATATCATCTAAGTAGACCACTATAAAATTTCCATTGTACTCTTTAAGTACCTCATGAATGTTGATGGGGCATTTGACAACCCAAATGGAATGACAAGACACTCATACAGTCCTTCTGTAGTCTTGAAGGTCATTTTCCAATCATCCCCTTCATTAACTCTAATTTGATGATAGCCACTCTTTAGGTCTATCTTTGTAAAGTACCTTGCTCCTCCTAGACAGTCCATTAGGTCTTATATCCTAGGGACATGGAACCTATACCTAATAGTGATCCTATTGATTTCTCTGGAGTCTGCACATAATCTCCAAGTTCCTCCCTTTTTAGGGGTTTGGACTGTGGGCATGTCACAAGGGATAATGCTCTTTCTTATAAGGCCTTGTTCTAAGAGGTCTTGGATTTGTCTAGAAATCTCTTCATTATGTTGGGGATTCATTTTATAGGCTGCCTTATTGGGTAGGGTAGGTCCTGGTATTAGGTCTATCTGATGGCTTACAAACCTCTTAGGGGGTAAGGTTGATGGTTGTCCTCTTATCTATTTTGTATGAAACTTCCTTTGGCTTTAACACCAATGCAAATACAACTCCTTCTCCTTCATCTAAGGTCTATAATAACTCTTTTTCACCCACCATGAGTACATTGGGACCAATAGTCTTCAACTCTGTATCCTCTAATAGTGATTAGATTTTGTATGTCACATTGTCTTTCTTAAAGGAGTATGAATTTTTCACTCCATCATGCATGGCCCTCCTATCAAATTTCCATGGTCTACCTAGGAGAAAGTGATATGCATCCATAGGTATGAAATCACATAAAAATTTATCCTTATATTTCCCAATGGAGAATTCTACCCAAGCCTGCTCATTAACTAGGACACGTTGTCCTTTGTTTAGCCAAGTGACCTTATAGGGATTAGTGTGGGGTATCTCTGTCATACTCAGCTTACTAACTGCCTCCTCTGACACTATATTGTCAGTTGACCCTGAGTCTATGATGACTCTACATACCTTTCCCATCATTTTACACTTGACTCTGAATAATGATCTCCTTTCAATGAGTTTTTCCTTCACTGGCTCTTTGATTAGAGTTCTCCTCATCACGATACTCTCTCCCTCCTCTAATTCTAATGGCACTTCAAATTTCTTGTTTCCACTTGTCTCTTCATGAAAATATTTCACTCTTTTTTCACCTCCTTGAGAGGTACTTCCCTTCTCTAGACACCTATATGCCAGATGTCCTAATTGATTACAGTGATAGCACTTCATATTGGAAAAATAGTTGCCTCTCCCTTGACTACTGCCTCTTACTCTATTGTTAGAGTT
Organism: Thuja plicata; assembly: GCA_018584345.1. Classification (NCBI taxonomy): domain Eukaryota; kingdom Viridiplantae; phylum Streptophyta; class Pinopsida; order Cupressales; family Cupressaceae; genus Thuja; species Thuja plicata. Next base: position 3,602,435 of record MU223568.1, on the reverse strand, counting down.
CCTTACTCTACTTGAACTCCTTCTATTGAAGTTTCCTTCATGTTGTTCAGGGAGCTTAGTCTCTAATTGTCCTTTAGATTCAGAGCTTCTTCCACCATAACCACTTCTTTGCCCTTTAGTGTCTTTTCCTCTACCCCTTCCTCTTGAAGTATTGGAATCTTGTTTCTTCTTAAACTTTTCATCCACCTTGATAGCAATTTGGTGGCATTTTAGAACTGTGTTTGGAGTCAAAAGACTCATCTCATCTTGAATGGTCCATTTAAGTTCATTAAGATATCTTACAACCTTCACTTTTCATCCTCTGATACTCTTGACCTCATAAAAAGTCTCTGAAACTCTTCAGTGTATGAGTTGACATCTACATCCTTTTGCCTTAGACCTTGTCTTCTCTTGTGCAACTATATTTTTTAATCCTCAGGGATGTAAGCATCTCTTACTCTTGCTACCATAGATTTCCATTAAGCAATGGGCCTTTTCCCTTCTCTCTCTCATCTTTAATAAATTTCCACCAAGTGAGAGCATACCCTCTCATTCTTGCTTTAGCAAATTTCACCTTTTGAGCCTCTGTGATTCCATCACACTCAAAATGATTCTCTAGTCCCTCTATCCAATCAAGGACTACCTCTGGTTCCATTTTTCCACTGAAAATGGGAACTCCTTCCAATTCTTTTCCACTTATAGATTTTAGGGCTTTCAGGAATGGTTCTTCATTTAGGACAGGGTCAACTTCAGAGACTTCATCTTCAAGGGCAATCTCTTTTCCTTTCCCTTCCATTCTTTCCTTTACTTCATCTGCTTTTACATCAACTTCATCCACTTTTTGATCCAATTGAGCAAGCCTATCTAAGAGTAATCTTTTCTCCTCCTCTTGTTCATCTACCTTATTTTATAATTCAGAATTAGTCACCATTTTTGACTCGCCAATTGATTCCTCTAGTTGTAACATTAACCACAAGCCTGATCAAAAGAGGCTCTGATACCACTATGATAGAAGTAGCCCCAAGATGTGCTTCACAATTTAGTAGACATGACCTTTCTTGTCCTAGTAAAATTAGGATCCTAATATTCACTATAGGACCACCCTATTCAATAGACATTGAGTCCAAGACTTCTCTTAACTCTTCTCTAAGAGTCACAATAATTTTGGTTCACCTTGAGGGACAAATATCTCCGTTTTGTCTCAATGCTTCTTTTTGGCCTTGAAGAATTCCAATGACAAACTCTTCATACCAACACCTCGCATGATACAAGGGTCTTGTATACACTTAGAATGTTCATTCTTCATCTATTCAAATCAAATCCCATAAGTCTTCAACCCCAAGTTAGTCAAGTCTCAAATTCATACCCAATTTGTCCTATTACGCCTAAAACATTAATTAGCCCTATCCAGTGAGTTTTTCAAGATTTTTTTAAAAAAAATTCCAAACAACCCCTAAAACCAATTTAGGATTCAGATACCCTTTTGGGAGACCTAAAATATTTCTAAGTTCTAGGGTTCCCAATCTGTCCGTACACCTCTGTCCTGAAATGTAGGGCTATTAGGCTTATTTTGGCTTCTCACTAGCTCTCTACTAATTTCTATGAAAAACTCTATATAGATGGATTGGTTGGGCTCTAATATTGACACTAGGGACCTATGAGACCCTAAAAACACTGAGACCACACTTGGTTCAGTTTTCCCATTCTCACCCTTGTCTTTGCATATAGGTTTTTACCTGTCACTCTCCTAGCTGGGCTGTCCTAACTCGCCTAGGGCATGACTTTATAAATAGTAAAAAAAATTATCCTAACCTCATACTTGTATATAACTATGTATAAAGGCTCCCCTAAGACATTTATTCAACCTTTTTAGGTTTCCCACGGTTGAATTTCATGGGGGAGCCATAAAACCAAAATTGCCCTGAATTGCACCAACAGACTACCTAGTTTGAAGATATTTTCCTACAGCTAACAAATCAACTCAAAATTACTAACAATATGAGTGAAAATATATTATAACTATAACTAATACATGAATCCATAGTTTTATCTTAAGTTTCAATCCATTAAAACACCATAAACTTGCAAAGTAGTCGACTGTACACTGTTTTCATAAAAACTTGCTTTCTTGCTCTCCAAAAATTGCATACATTCACTCTACCGCAGGAAATGAGCCATAGAGTGTCTAAAGATATCTTCTCCACCATTTTAGGCCATGGTAATTCATTTCTCACTCATAGAAAAGAGGGGATCCAATGTTGTCGACTTGCATGCAACATTTGCAAAAAATTACAAATGTTGTCATGACAAATTTTGGCATCTTTTGCAGTTATGATGAAAACTAAAAACTACGGCCTCTAACCCATTTATTTTGATGAAATAAGATCATTAATGAATCATCAAGCATATTTAGCACCCAACATGGGTCTAGGACACAATTTGAACCCATTTCCCAACTTTATACCAAACAAGGACTAAACTACTAAAAACAACTAACAAAGACTAATAATGAACTTAGCACTAACACTAATCCACCTAGTCACACAACATGAGCTTATAAGGCCTTAAGAAAACACACACACTAACTTGAATAAGGTCAGTTACAAGCCAAAACACTAAGGCTTTGAGGATTGCCTAGGTGCTCCTGCACCAGAGGGGTTTGCCTTGGTCAAACCTCAGTTTTGGAATTAACCTCAAAGTATAATTAAAATTGCATAAATAAAATAAAGTAAATGAACAAATTCACCTTGCTTGTATGGACACCCTTGTGACGGATTCAAATTTGTGGATCCACAAGTATATATGCACCAAATGGATGTAGAATGTAGAATGTATGATGTCTCAAATGAATTGCTTATAAATCTTCAACATGAATCTTGAATGGATCTTGGAATATGAAGAGGCTTGGAGGAATGTGGGTGAAGAAATCTTAAACAAGAGGGATCCATAGATCTTGAATCCTTCAATGGATACCAATGGATCTCCTTGATGAATTGATTGCTTGAGAAGTGCTTGAATGCTTGAGAATAGATGAATGCTTCAATGGATACTTGACTTGCTTCAAATCTTGCTTCTTCACCTTTAGATTTCACTTCTTAAGTCTTCAAGTCTTAGATTGTTAGAGAAAATGAGAGGAGAAAGATTTCTTATATATGAATCTAGGGCACAATCTTCTAGAGAGGCCTACATAGGAGAATTAAATCTCAATTAGACATATACCCCTAGAAGAGTACCTATATTAAATATTGTATGCACCCTAAAATAGTCGCCTGGACTATGGGCCCCCATTTATCAATTTATCAAATTCCCGAATCAAAGCTTTGCAACATTTTTAATTCAAATCAATTTCCTTGATCAAATCTTGATTAATTCAATATTTCCTAAGATTTGATCATTTCATCAATTATCTTATTTAATTCAAAGGAAACAATCCCTTTTTATTAAATAAAATAATCTTATTTAATTAAATAATCTTATCTTATTTAATTAAAATCTCTCTTAATTAAATAATATTATCTCATTTAATTAAAATATCCCTTTTAGATAAATTAAATAATCTTATTTAATTAAAAGAAAATCCCTCCTTTAATTAAATAAAACCCCACTTAAATCCCTCTTTGTTGAAAAAAGAAATAAATTAAATAAAAATAAATAAAGTTCATTTTTCTACACATCTTCCTAAGTGGTGGGCTTTTTGCCTCTTAATCGATTTTGCCTTTTGAAGATATGAGCACATGGATCAACCAAGATTTAATCTCCATCATTGCTTATTTTCTTTTTTGCCTCTTAATCTCTACCGTCCATTGCTCTTTATAAGGAAACCTCTCATTCTCATAATCGATTATCAATAATCGATAATCAAGAAGTCAAAAAATGATCTTTTTCATGCTATTGTTATGCTGCAGGTTTGGAGAGCAATTTTGGAAGAGATTTTGAGCACTTGAGCTTGGATATTGCAACTTTTCTTTTCTTGTCTTCTTCTTTCATGCCTTATGACAATCCATTTAGATTAATTTTGCACTTGCATATTAGATTAGATTCATGTTTCCTTTCATAGATTAATCTTGCATTTGTATTTCCTTTCATAGAATAATCATGCATTGTTATCATATAGTTTAATTTTATTTCTTGCATTGTTATCATATAGAATAGCTTTCATTTGCATGCATACTTGATGATAATGGAGACTAACATTCTTGCTTTTCCTCTTTGAATCTCTCATTTTATGGTGTACTTGCATGTGCACAAACTAGGTCAATCTGAGGGCCTCCATTACAAACCCTTGCACTCCATGAATAGAGAGCTATGAGTCGCCATTCGAGATCTCATTCTTGAGAAATCTTGGATACAATGATTCATAGAAGTGTGACACATTTTTAGAACACATTTTTTGGCACCCACCGCGGGGCAACCCACCTTTACATGCTGGTTTTGATTATTTTTGGAGCTAACCCCCTTATGCAGATTTGCTTGGAGACGAAAACCCTAGATTTTCAAAGATTTGATCATATCTCCTAAACGGCTTGGATTTTTGGTCTAAATTTGTTTTTGTAGGATGACGACATATTAGAGAAGCTTCAGTAAAAAATTTAGAATTTTTTGAGGTATTTTGAATTTTTTTATAAATTTTGATAAAAAATTAATTTTGAGTGCAAATCAGCATATTTTTCAGAAATTTTTATATTTTTGGAAAGGTATTTAAATTCTACATGGGGTCCATGCTTTGTATTTTAAATTTGGATGCAATATCATAGCTCATTTGGTCGATTTATGAAAACTAGTCTATTTTGGGAAAATGGCTGCCTAGTGCACAAATGAAAAGATCTTTTTAAAATTATGACATTGTTGGAAAGCTCCCTATTTTTTAATAGGGGTCTCTTTTTTGCATTTAGGGTTTGGGATCTGAATTCATGTCATATAGGTCCAATCTTGTTGACTAGGTCAAAAATCAAAATTAAAAAAAAGATATTTAATGATTAGCTTGCACTTATTTTTTACATGGTTCAATGCATGATGTGAGTTGTCATTTGGATTATTTGCTGGTTATTATTGCTCCTAACAATTTATTTTTAGATCTAACCCGAGGGTTTGCATAATTTGAATATACAATGCATATCTTGTTTGCTTGTTGGAGAGTTTGTGGCTTGTTTTCACGGAAAAGCTCAACAAAAATAATAATAAGGTAAAATATACTAAGATCGTTGCTTTGGACTTGATATATTTTGTTCCATCTCTATAACATTTAAATTTTTAAAATAAAAATGAACCTCTCATGTGTTTAGCTTGAGTGTTTCTTGCTTTCATAGATCACATTTCTAATTTTTGCTCTAAAGGAATGAACCTAGATTTGCTTTCTTGCATATATGTTTCACATACTAATTAGGCCCTATGAACACTATTTTTGGCAATCTTGATAGAGTGATATTTATTCACTTGTCTTACATGCAAAGCTCTTCTTGATGATAGATCCCCTTGTAGGTAGGGAAGGATTTGTTATTATCTCACTTGGTTTGGTCTTAAACTTTTGACAGTACTTTATCTTTTGAGATTGGTGGTCATTGTTGTTGATATACGAACCTTGGGTGAGGTGAAAAGGCTAGAGAATTATGATCTTTTCCCTTTTGGGAGAATCAGAAACTTGGAACCCTTAAATTCAAACTAAGTCCCCATGTGGTTCATATTGTGAGTCTTCCTTGTTAGAGAGGGTTAACCGTAGTGGACACTCCCTTTATTGGGTAAACCATGTGGATAGAACCTCAAGCAGTAATAGTCATTTCTGCCATGGTAGCAACAATTGCTTTATAAATGTCCTTCTGGAAGAAATCTCTAGGGGTGTGGTTTCTTATTGGGTTGTCAGATCTCCTCAGCAGCTCCTGATTGATTAAATTCTCAGACTGTGTCAAAACCTCAGTGCGTTGGGATTGGATTTCACCCACTTGAGATTGCAAAAGTTGTAGAGTTAACCATTACTAAGAACCATATTTTCTTTTCTAGGACTATGTGCGTGATTGAAAAACATTTTTAGAACATACACAAGTAGAATATTTGGGGAGTAGAATACTATGAAACTATTCTTGTTCATGCACAAGGTTGCTTTGTCCCTTGCTCATTGTTTGGCGACAATTATTTACTTGAACTCCCTGATTGTTGTCTTGCATGCTTGATTAATGATAAAATATGTTAATGCATCTAGCTGGTCAATTAAAATGAACAAAAGCTGAGTTCCTGAGTCAAAACCAACTTTTACAACTTGTTGTCTGCACTTTTTTGCGTGACCCTGTACTAATCTTTGCGCGACCCTGTGCTAATCTTCACGTGACATTCTGTTAAGTCTTTGTATGCTCTAGTCAGTCAGTCACTCCCATGCTTGATTCCTCCTCTTCTAGAACCATGGATTTCAACTATCTTGTTATGGAACCTCTCTTGAAAATAGATGATCTCGAACTCATTTCTCAATTCGAAGAGTATTATTCTCCAAAAATCACATGGGTAATAAATTTACGACAAAAATAGAAAAAAATTTGATTGAATCAGACACCTTTTCTAGGATCATACACATGATCTTGTCACGACCTCCTTCCAAATGTCTTTCATCTTCTAAGTCTTCTCATCTTTCCTCATCATCCAAGTCTTCTTCCTCTACTAGGTCTTCACTTTCCTCTTCTCCACGATCTCATTCTTCTTCTACTTCTCCCAAGAGTCTTACTTCTCTTCTCAGGACATACCATAATGAGAAACATGACAATCCTTGTGATGCCTCTTCCATGAAGAGTGACACACCCATCTTTGATGACTATGATGATGGACAATGTAGTGATACCTATGACACCTTTATTCCTAAGAATCCTCCTAGTCATGTGCTCGTTCTTACTGGTAATGGGTTGTCACATTGGATAGACTGTGATGGTGATCCATATGAATCTGATTTCAAAAGAGACTTTGATGATTTTTGTGAACAATACCTGGATGACACATTTACTTCTATTGAGGAAGAGAAATATTTCTGCACTAATTATAAACATAAATACTATAAGAATTTCTCCTCTAAGAGTTCTCATGCTGAAAATAAAGATTACACTCTTGAGAAAGATCATGCTAATGATGAACCTTTGCTTTGTGACGATTCCCTTCCATCCTCTACTTCCTCCAATACCCATACATCTCCTAAAGTTTCCAAGCTTTTCAAATCTTTCACAAATCCTTCATCCAACAAAGGTCTTAATGTTGTTCATGTGATTTCCTATAGTTGTCCTCAAGGGATACCTCTTAAAGAAACTCAAGCTAACCTTCACTCAGTTGAAAATACTTTCAATAATTCTAAACCTAAAGAGCCTAAGCCTTTATATGCTATAATGCCTACTTCAGCTAATCCTTCCCCATCTCTTCCCAAGTCTCCCATACAATTCCAACTTGCTTCCTTGTCCTTAGAAGTGGATCCATGTCAAGAGGACTCTAAAAATGATAAAGAAAAGAACATAAAGAAAGATCCAGATCAAGAAACCTCCATGTCATCCAATCCTTTTCATGATGTCTCTTATCTATTTCATGGTTATTTTGATCCTGCACACCCTTTCTCATTCATTCCACCATGTCTTAAGTCTTCTCCTAAGCAAGATCAAGTTACTACTTACACCGTTGAGCTTATTAACAATCAAAATAACCTTACCCCACTTACACTTTCCAAAGATGATACTTCCATTAAGGTTATTAAAAATGGTGTTGTTACTTCCAATATTAAGCCTATTAAAAATCAAGAGGAACATTATGCGCTTATGCTATCCAAAGATCCTTGTCAAGATCAAAGTCTTCCATCTTCTTGTTCTACCACTCCATGTTTGCTTCCACTTTTTACTCTTCCTAAGTCTTTCCAAGCTTCAAACAATCCTATCAAAGAAGGTGCTCATATTCAAGATGTTCACAATCCTATTGAAAATCCTAATGCTCACTCTAAATATGCTGATGTCCTTGGTTTTCATATACATTCTGATGAGCTTATTGATTATCCTTTTATGTCTTCCACGTCCATCCTTGGACCTCCTCCACCAATACTAAGGGCTTCACATTTTCCTTCCATCTTGGGTCCTTATGTCCCTTCACTTTCCCCTCTTAAACCTCCTAATTTGTCATCACCACGTCTCCTCTAATCAACATGGGGGCATAAATTCAAAAAAGATATCTAAGAAGAAAACTACAAGACAATTATGAGTTCCAAAATCCATCATTGAAGATATTCTCTCTAAATCATAAAAAAAAATGAAAATCCTACGACTATATGGATTCCAAAGTCTCTCTTGAAAGAGTCTCATGTTGAGAAACAAGTGAAGTTGACATTCAAGCTTCCAAAGGCTTTCACTTAATCTTCTTCCAAAAACATTCTTTCATTCCATG
>MU223568.1:3579039-3593934 GCA_018584345.1 Thuja plicata | reverse complement strand
TTTCCTCATTTGTCTATTCCTCCTATCTTCCAACCTCACTCGCTTTGCATAAAACCTTATCCTCCATTTTTCTCTTTCATCTTCCTTTCCCTATCATCATATTTGAGCATATCATTTTGAATCCTTGGCATATCATGGTTTATCTTTTTAAGGAGCATTATCTAAAAAGCTTGCCTTCTTCCAAAAAATTCAAAAAATTCAAAATTCAAAATTCAAAAAAAAATAAAAATATATATATATATATATAAAAGAGAAAAAAAATTAAAGAGAAATAATTTCATTCTATGGTGAAAACCACTCCCTTGTGGTGCCTTGGATAGGTACCGTGATGAAAACCTGGCAATCAGGCATCATGCATAGTTTTTCTACATCTTTCATCCATTCTGTATTCTCTCTTTGATCTTGACAATGTTGATCTATACATGAACATTTGGGCTATCTTGTGAGCTATCTTACGATGATCTTGCTTTCATTCCTTTCATGTTTAGCCTTCATGTCTATCTTCCTCCATTCATTTTTGCCTATTGCTATCCTTTTCCCCTTTGGTATTGATCTAAAAAAAAAAGAAAAAAAGAGTAAAACATGGTGCTATGAAGCCTCTTGACATGTCTACGCCTTTGGACTACATCCTTTCCTACTCTTGCATTATGCTTTTGTGACTTATCCTATGCTGGCCTTTCATTGCTTGTCCAAATGTGCTTTACATGATGTTTCTTTTTCCCTAGCTTGGGCATTCTTGAGGAGTTTGCCTTCGAGGATTTCTTCCCTTCATTCTCCTATCTTGCATCTCTTCCACCAGCTTGCTAGTCCCTCATGTCCTCCACCTTGCTAAACATTGGGACTGCACAATGTGATTTTTCTTGGGAGTTTGATGCCACTTCTGTCTGGGGGCATCCTTTGTACATAATTATTGATCCTAAAAAATTCAAAAAATGATATATTGTCAAAAATTCTAAAAATAAAAAAATGTCCTAAAAAAATGATCATGTTAGTGAAAACCTAGCAAAAGGTGCTTTGATGTATCTTCACTTTTTTTTTTCCAAAAATACCGAAAAAATAAAAAAATAAAAAAAAAATAGAAAAAGTGTCTTGGTAAAAACTTAGAAACAGGCGCCTTGGTAACAAAAATTTAAAAAAATTATTAAAAGTGCTGAAAAAAGAAGAAGAAAAAAATGAAAAAAATAAAAGAGAAAAAATTGTAATAAAATTCAAGTGGTGAAAACTTGGAAACATGTGGTACTTGAGGCCTTTGCACCCATGTTTCTTAGCGCATGTCCGCGACACTTAGCCTTTCTCCATCATGCCTTGTCCTTGTTGCCTTGATTTGGAATTGGTCTTTGTCTTTATCTAGGGGGCATAAATGTGTTAGCTTTGGTCTCTTGGATGCGTTAATCTTTGGGACACCTTGAAAATGGTGTTTTTCAACACCACCCCAACTGTATTTTTTAATACAACGCTTGACATTGAGTGTTTTTCAACACTTATGGGTTTGGTCTTACCCGGTTTTGTCATGTGGTCTTACCTGCTTGCAAGCATTCGATCCTTATCCTCAGAACTCAGTATCAGTTAACACACTTAAATTTTTAAATGCAACACTTAATGCTTGATCTATGTCATGATCTTTTCTTTGTGTGCTATTTGTTATTGATTTTCATTGAGTGTCCTTGTGTAATAAGTCTCTCCGGGATGCATAGCTAGAGGACTTGGGGAATGGAACATATTTTTATTTGCTTCCTGCTTTATGCTTCATTGTTTTTGCACATCCATTCTGCTGGTCATCTTGGCCTCTATGCCTTGATGCGAGCATGGTTTTGCTACATTAAATCGGGTAAGCTAACATCACTGTCATCTTGTCCTTTATGTCTTTGATTCTTATGTTAGAATCTTTCCACATTCCAATCTGATATAAATCACATTCATATCTTCATAGTTGCACTTGTGACTAGTGATGATTGTGTGATTTTCTGATGTCCGTTAATAATGGCCCAATGATGAAAATAAGTTCCTTAACATTCTCTAATGAATGATGAACACAATCCTATGTTACAGTTGCTCTATTGCAAGTACACCTTTGCATTTTCATGTAGATTGCATTGTTAAACCTCATGTTGGTTTGCATTTTTAGACTGCATTATGAGTTTGCGAGGGTTTCCTTCATCTTTCTTGTTGACTTTTAATCAACTGTGGTCATATTTTATCTTCATTTCCTTATCTTCTTTCGTGATCTTAATTGAAATTTTCTATCTTAAACAGTTGATTGATTTTGGGGCATTCTCTTTCTTAAGAAAAATTCTATTTCTTCTCTCCATTTCTTTCCACCTCTTCCAAACTTCTATCTTCCATTCGCTTTCACCCCACTTCTTTTCTTCTAATTCAACCCTGGGGCATAATCTTTCATGCTTGATGATCTACCTTGGTTATTTGATCCTTATATCTTTCATCTTACATCAAGAACCTTATCTTTAGTTTGATTTGATCAAATTTATCAATTTGCTATTTCTCCTCTATCTCATTTTGATTTCTATCATGAGGGGGCAATACCTATCAAACTTCAATCGTTGATTCAGCTTTATCAATCCTATCATTTTCTTCGCTTGGGGAAACCTTTCTTGAGATTCTTATATTGGACATGTCAATTACCTATTTACAGGGGTGTTGACCTTTTCTTTTGCAAACAACTTATCTTTGTCTTGATGTGCTCCCATAAAGATCACATGTCTGGGTTGTTTTTTGATCCCAAATTGATCTCAATTCAACTGCATTATTTGACTACATGTGTACCCATAAAGATCACACATTAGTCAAATAGGGGCAAATGTATGCACCCTAAAATGGTCGCTTGGACTATGAGCCCCCATTTATCAATTGATCAAATTCCTGAATCAATACTTTGCAACATTTTTAATTCAAATCAATTTCCTTGATCAAATCATGATTAATTCAATTATTTCAATATTTCCTAAGGTTTGATCATTTCATCAATTATCTTATTTAATTCAAAGAAAACAATCCCTTTTTATTAAATAAAATAATCTTATTTAATTAACATTCCTTTTTAATTAAATAATCTTATCTTATTTAATTAAAATCTCTCTTAATTAAATAATATTATCTCATTTAATTAAAATATCCCTTTTAATTAAATTAAATAATCTTATTTAATTAAAAGAAAATCCCTCTTTTAATTAAATAAAGCCCCCACTTAAATCCCTCTTTGTTGAAAAAGGAAATAAATTAAATAAAAATAAATAAAGTTCATTTTTCTACACATCTTCCCAAGTGGTGGGCTTTTTGCCTCTTAATCATAGCCTTTGATTTTGCCTTTTGAAGATATGAGCACATGGATCAACCAAGATTTAATCTCCGTCGTTGCTTATTTTCTTTTTTGCTTCTTAATCTCTACCCATTGCTCTTTATAAGGAAACCTCTCATTCTCATATTCAATAATCAATAATTGGTAATCAAGAAATCAAAAAATGATCTTTTTCATGCTATTGTTATGCTGTAGGTTTGGAGAGCAATTTTGGAGGAGATTTTGAGCACTTGAGCTTGGATATTGCAACTTCTCTCTTCTTGTCTTCTTCTTTCATGCCTCATGGCAATCCATTTAGATTAATTTTGCACTTGCATATTAGATTAGATTCATGTTTCCTTTCATAGATTAATCTTGCATTTGTATTTCCTTTCATATAATAATCATGCATTGTTATCATATAGATTAATTTCATTTATTTCATTGTTATCATATAGAATAGCTTTCATTTGCATGCATACTTGATAATCATGGAGACTAGCACTCTTGCTTTTCCTCTTTGAATCTCTCATTTTATAGTGTACTTGCATGGGCACAAACTAGGTCAATCTGAGGGCCTCCATTACAAACCCTTGCACTCCATGAATAAAGAGCTATCAGTCACCATTCGAGATCTCATTCTTGAGAAATATTTGATACAATGATTCATAGAAGTGTGACACATTTTTAGCACACAAATATAATTTAAGAATTTTTGCCCCGAAGACCGAAACAGCCAACCCGGAAGCAGGAATTAATTCTTTCTGAAGCCTGACATCCGGAAACCCTGGAAAATTGAAATCTGGACCTTGGGTCAAAAAAAGGTCAATTTTGACTTAGGTCAAGGTCAAGGTTGACCTTGACCCAGAAAGGTCGATTTTGACCCTAAGGTCAAAAATCATAATTTGCAATTTAGGGTGTCAGAAACAGGCTGAAGAAAAGTGTGAAATGTGGCAGAATAGGGGAAAAATCCAGATCCAAGCCAGAGACCCATTCAAGGCACTTGACATGACCCCAAACTATTTAATTAGAAGGCTAAACCAGTCTACAATGGAAGTGCTTCCATTTTTTGACTATACATTTAGCCCCCACTTTAGCAAGAGTATAGACTCAATGCAAACTCTTGGTAAAGGAGATCATGAAGAATAGATAATCTTATTGAAATCAAAAGAGACAAAGGAATCCTCAAGCCCCTAGGGACTTAAGTCTTTATCAACCCTAAGATCACGATAATAGAGACATCACTAGTTAAGGAGAAAGAGAGAGAGGGTGTGATTATCTCGCCCAATGAGAACTTATGTCCCATTGTGAACCACACAAGGAAACAATGCAACTGGAAAGATGGATTTGAACTGCCTAGTGAATGTGGCTACTCACTAGTCAACCCATCAGGGAGATCAGGTCTTAAGGACACCTTCCGACCTTAAGGGATCAAAACATTGTAAACTAGAGGGATCAAGAGATCCGTATAAATTTAAACTGGAGGGATCAAGAGATCCTATAAGGTAAAATTCCATGCTTTAAGGACTAGTCTTTAATCCATAAAGGGAGAAAGTTTTAAGTTTGAAAATATTTTGAGTGTGCGTGTGTGTAAAAAGTGAGTAGAGCATATGCCCCCATGTTAAAGTCATTTCTTACAGTTTAACAAGAGCAATGGCTTTAATAGAAACATAAACAAATCTACTGATTATGTTTCCACTACGAGATGCCCCCAAACGAAGACAAACCACATAAATATACAGAGAACATAGAAGGGATCTACTTACAGTGGGGTTAGTATGATCATAAGATAACATGTATATATAGATATGATATTAATGCAAATGAATCAACATCATTCTCCAAAGGAAGTACAACTACAATCACAATGGAGGAAAGAAAACTCAAGAGTTACGAAGAAGAGTCTTTTTGGACCACAACATGGAGACCAAAAAGAATCAGTGCTACCATGTCACAGATCCAAGCAGACTACACAAGGATAACATTTATGAATAATAGTACAAAATTAACATGAAAACAACATATAGAATAGTAAAGATACATATAGAGGAATTGTACAACAGGTTTGATTATTTTATCACCTTGCACCAACAAAGTAACAAGGATCATATAAAAGATTCTAACAAATATTTCGCAAAAATATTATAGGAGAAGCACAATACAACAGGAAAACACAAAAAGGGATACCATGAAGGACATTCCAATCAATCACATCACCTACTCTCCCTATCTCAGTTTATATCATTTAGGGAAGGTGAGAAACTCACAAGAGGGACTATATCCAATATAGTAGGAATAATAGCCAGTTCCAAAAAAGGATCCTCTTGAGAATCACATTTCTTGATACTAGGTGTAATTATCAATTGAGTTGAAAGCATATGAGGTAAATCAATATCAAGATCAATGGTCTCATATTCATCACTAGGATCAATAGGATCATCAAGAGTATCCTCCTCATCAAGAATAATTAAAATAGGATCTAAGATGCAAATAGGATCATCATACTCATTCATCTTAACATCATTATGAACATTAACTTGCTCCAACACATCAGGCATAGGTTGTTTGAAAGAAGGTAAAGAATTTTGAAGAACAGAGGCACGGGCCCTATAATTAGTTCTACGCTTCTTACAACATTCATTAGTAGATTTTTTATGCTTCTCTTTGTTTGACACATTTTGAGAACTAGGAGGAATAATAACTGGTTCCTTCATAGGTTCTATAGGAGGGTTGGTATGATTCACAGTAGGCTGAGAAGCGACACTAGGAGGTTGAGTATAGAGCTAGAAGTAATGGATAAAGGAGGTATGGAAGGAGTAGGCAAAAGACCATAGTTAAGGTCTATCTGAGGCATGCTTAACTCAATAATATTGCGATGTTTATAGGCTTGATATGAATGAAAAAGGTTATCAGGGTTAGGAGGACATTAATTAGGTAATGAAGGCCAAAAGATATCAAGAGTAGCACAATATCTAGGCCTAGAAGGTTGGTACAAACTATGATTAATCATTTTCACTTCTTCATTATGAATGAACTTAATACACTTATGAATAGGGTAAGTGATAGCATGCATAGCAGTTATCCAAGGCAAACCAAATTTTACTTGAAATTGATCAGAAGTAGGAACAACAATGAAGGTAGTATCTACAACTTTACCACAAAGTTCAATAGGAAAGTTAATAGAACCAAGTGAAGGATAGAGAAAATCATTGCAAGTTTGGATCCATGCATCAGATGTATCATAAAAATCATGCTGTGCATTTTTCATAAAAAGGTATTCCTCAGTAGTGACATTTATTAAAGATGTAGGATCAACAAGACAACCACGTGTAGGTATCTTACCAATGCTATCATAAATATAAAGGGGACCATCAGGAGCCTTAATAGTCTCAGAATCATCAAAGGTAATTGAGATTTCCCTAGGTCATTTATCCTTAGTTTGTTTCTGAGGTTTAGGTGGAACTTGAAGTTGAAGTGGAGGTGAAGGATCTTGAACAGTAGGTTGAGGTGAAACAATGCACTCCACATGATTCATAATGTGATTGAGATCATCCATCTTTGAATCATAAACAATATCCACAGAAGATGGTTGAGCAATGGTATTAGTATCATGTGTAGGTAAAGGATTTGTATAGATTTGAAGGTTTTGATTAGGAGGAGAGACATATTTTTTCCCGTTACCATCAAAATTATCAACAGATAAAGCATTATAATCGATTAAGTCTTGAACTTTATGCTTTAGAGAATAACATTTTTTAGTAGCATGGCCGTTCTATCGATGGTATTGCTTAAAAGCTTTAGAATCAAAGGATTTTGATGCTATCGTGTTAGGGAGAAGAGGTCAAATAGGAGGAAAGGTAATCATATTAGCACTTAACAACCTAATCATAATAGAATATAAAGATTTAGAGAAAGGAGTAAACATATGATTCATATGGAAAGCAGTGGATGTAAAAGTGGCATTGTTGGATGCAACAACAACTTGATCAGCAACCACATTCGTCTATTTATTAATCTTGACATAGTTGTTAGGTTTCTGAAAATTATTAGGATTAGGAGAAGAATCACTCTTATCAACTGGAACAGGAGCCATTGGAGTGTTTCTCTCAAATTGAATCACTTATAATTGATAATGATGAAGTGTTGCACAAAGTTGTCGAAAAGAGGTAAATTCAGTAAGCATAATTTTATCTCTAATATCCTTTTGTAAATTTGAAATAAACATATGCTAAATATCAATATCAGGAACATGATAAGAAATATGAGCATACAAATTCTTAAATATACCAATAAAATCGGTCAATTATTCCTTAATGGTTTGTTTAAAATGCATTAAATCAGTTAAGGACACTTGCAGACCAATGTTAATTTGAAATTGTTGGATGAAGGTATTAGAAAGTTTAGGAAAAGAATCAATAAAACAAGGAGGTAAATAAAAATACCATTGCAAGGCCTTATCATGAAAATTTCTAGCAAACAACTTAGCTAAAATCCAATGGTCATGAGCATATTCACTACAAAGTATTTGAAATGTTTTAACATGAGTAACAAGATCTCCTTAACCATTGTAATTCTCAAGATGAGGCATATCGGCTTGTCAAGGGATAGTAGCATGAATAATGTCTAAGGATAATGGACTACCCATGTCACATGTAGGAACACTAAACTTGGATTGGGTTAAAGATGCAAGTTGTTGATGTAAAGATGACACAATTCAAGCCAAACTAATAATTGTGGAATCATTAGAAGAAATAGGTGGCATAGAAATATTATGAACACTAGGAAAAGTGTAGGAAGCGACAGGAATGGAAGACACAATCGGTGGAACACATGGAACCACAGTTGGAAGGGGATTGGAACAAGTAAAAGGCACATGATGATATGAAGGTTGTGAGGTAGGTAGAGATACCGGTGGAACACTCACAGGAATAAATGAAATTGGGAGATATGTAGTCATAACAGGAGGAGTGTAAGTAGAAATTCTAGGTAAAGGAACGGAAGAAGGTCTGTCACTACTGACAGGAGGAGTGAATCCTAGATCTTGAGTCTCTTGAGCTAAAGGTTTAACATTCAAATGCACAAGATGAGTGATACCACACAAGAGATTAACACCTTGACCACTATCACAAAGGACTTTATTAAGAGCCTCTATAGCTTGGATGGAATCTTGATTATGATTTTCTTGAATAAGCCAATTTCCCATTTTATCAAGTTTTGTTGAAAGTTTTTGTACTTGTTTAGGAGGAACTCTTAAAGCATCATCCTCATCATGAGATGAGTGAGAAGAGTTATGCTCCATAGAAGGTTTGGAATCATGAGTGGTCAAATTTTCATCCAGGATCCTAAGGAAAGGAGAGGAAGACTCAGGATCAAAGAAAACCATAAGTTTATGACTTCTTCTAACTGGGATACTACAAGTAGGACTAGAAGTGGTAAAGCTCATACACCAATGTAATGCAAATGAACTAATTTAGGAAACAAAAGATTTTGATTTTTAATTTTTGAAATGTAAATGAAAGAACATAAAAGAAAGCTAATATAATATGCATGCAATATCTAACATAAAAAAATGTAAATCTAACACCAAAAATAAAGAGTTGTCTATCACAGGTTCACCAAAATGTAATATAAGAAAATGTAACATAAGAAATGGGGTAATTACATTTAATGTAAGATATAATTGTGTTGTTGTTACATTTGAAATTAGAATGTTTAATAAAATGTGTAGGGAAGATAAGATGTTCCTTTTAACCTCAAATACACAAAGGAAGGATCCAAATTGATTAACCCAAAGGAAGGATCAATGCATAAATGAACCAAGCTATTGGAAATGAGAGCAAAGAGGAAGAACTTATATTCCATTTTAAAGGATGTGTGATAGATTTAGAAAGATTAATATCTTTAATTGAAATGAATAGGAGAAAAGTACTAACCTTGAAATGTTACAGATATGAAGAATGCTATTTTTGGGGGTCTGTACTAAGTTTCTAGAAAATCTGCAACCAGATCTGGAACAGAACCGTAGAGATAGACAAAACCCATAAATATTTTTCCAATTTTGACCCTCAAGTCAATGTCACCATTGACCCAGAATTTTTGATTTCAACCTAGGGCAAAATTGACCTTCGATTCTGACCTAAAATCTCTGACAAAAAATCTATTTCTGGATGCTGATAGTTTGCTAAAAAGGGTATCTGAATCTGCACTCCAACTCACTGTTCTGAACCTGTCCCTGCAAGAAAAATGGTTTGTTTTTTGGGGGAGAGGGGTTTGCCTTAGTCAAACCCTGATTTTGGAATTAACCTCAAAGTATAATTGAAATTTCTTAAATAAAACAAATTAAATGAACAAATTCACCTTGCTTGTATGGAAACCCTTATGGTGGATTTGAATCCGTGGATCCACAAGGATGTATGTACCAAATGGATGTAGAATGTAGAATGTAGGATGTCTCAAATCAATTTATTGTAAATCTTCAACACCAATCTTGAATGGATCTTGGAATAGGAAGAGGCTTGGAGGAATGTGGATGAAGAAATCTTCAAGAAGAGGGCTCCATAGAGTTTGAATACTTCAATGGATACCAATGGATCTTCTTGATGAATTGAGTGCTTGAGAAGTTCTTGAATGCTTGAGAATAGATGAATGCTTCAATGGCTACTTGGATTGCTTCAAATCTTGCTTCTTCACCTTTATATTTAACTTCTTAAGTCTTCAAGTCTTAGATTGTTAGAGAAAATGAGAGGAGAAAGCTTCCTTATATATGAATCTAGGGCATAATCTTCTAGAGAGGTCTACATAGGAGAATTAAATCTCAATTAGACCTATACCCCTAGAAGAGAACCTATATTAAATATAATTTAAGAATTATTTCTCTGAAGACCGAAACAGCTAGACCCATAAACGAGAATTAATTCTTTCTGAAGCCCGATATCCAGAAACCCCATAAACCTAAAATTTAGACCTTGGGTCAGAAAGAGGTTGATTATAACCTAGGTCAAGGTTGAGGTCGACCTTGACCCAGAAAGGTCGATTCTGACCCTGAGGTCAAAAATCACAATTTGCATTTTAGGGTGTCAGGAACAGGCTAGAGAAAAGTGGGAAATGGGGCAAAATAGGGGAAAAAGCCAGATCCAAGTCAAAGACCCATTCAAGGTGCTTGACATGACCCCAAACTACTTACTCGGAAGGCTAAAATAGTATGCAATGGAAGTGCTTCCATGTTCCGACTATACAGATCCTAAATAAGACTTGTGGACTAAGGCACACTTCCTTAGGGAAAGATGCAATAATTTGTTAAACTCTGAGATAACTTCTTTAGGGTAGGATACAAAGATACTAATTACATTGATTTATATTTGAATTGAGTACAAATGCATTAATTTTCAATGTTAATTATAGTTCATTGTTCATACATATGTCATTGATTTCATCTATGTTAATCAACATATTCACTCTTCTAAACTTTTCTATATATCATGCGCTATCATCCTCAAATATCAAACATATATTCAAAGGATCTCCACCTATTATATATCTATTGCAACTCAAAATATTATCCACTAGGTTGGCCAAAAAGATCTAGTCCATAATTCATGAATGGTCAGCTCCAAACATCATCTCCATTGCATGCATAAGAGAAAAAAGTGTATGTGAGGCATCGACCGAGTTAGTAAACCTTCCATAGTATCCAAAATTATCACCATAATCATCACATGACACCGTAAGGACCAAAACATCTTCATTCGGCCTTAAAGAACAAAGTCGTCAATGCTTGTTGGCCAAAATACTTACAAAACAAAGTGAGTATCTTCAAAACTATTGTGGATCCCCAATATAGCATTACTTGATCACCACATAAATATATCAACCTACCACATCGCCACAAAAATTTAGAGTGGGGGAATGTAGAACATTCTTGCAAGTAGGTACACTAAGTCTAATAGTTCTAACATCATAAAATTTGTTCTTGAGAAAATAAAAACATGAAAATTAATATGTAGCATTTTCTATCACCTATCAACACTATATCCCAACTGCAAGGCTAATTATTTCAATATACCTAAATGTGGAGAAAAAGACAAAAACTACTTTGACACATTATTCACCAAAACATTCACACTTTTGTGTAGATAACCAAAAAATGTCTCCAAAACTTTGCAACTGACCTGAGAACACCGAATATACCTTATATATATTTTTCCAACAATATTTTCTTATCCATGATATCATATATGTACATTTCTAATATTATACTACTCTAGAACACACATAGACACTATAGAGCACAACTTCTAGACCCTATATCCATCTTTTGGAGACTTACTATAATAAGTTTGACATCAATCACAATAAAATATTCATATGTGCAACAACCATTACATTTATTATAAGATTGATAAAAAATATTTCTTTGTTATCACATTATATGTTGATAGAACATTATTTTTTAAGAATAGTAAGGACATGATATGTAAATTGAAGTTTCAACTTTTAGCCTAATCTGAGATGAAATACTTAAGGGTTGTCATGTTCCTCTTGAGTATCATTGATAATTCTAAGAAACTCCCCTCCAAAAAAGGATGTAAAATCTTGGCGAATCTTTCATTTTATTAAAAAAAAAAATCTATTAGCAAATCTCTCAAAGTTTTGCCCAAAAAAATCTTATTGGTGATTATTTTTTAATCACAAATTGTTTTGTAGAAAATATTAGTCAACCTCAAACAATAACAAGAAATTCATTAATCGCCATAGTGAGTACTTCCATTTAAAAAAAAATAGAATTCTTATAAAAAATTATTGGGCTAAATGTGAAAATCTTTGATGGTTTTAAGGGAGACTCTATAATTTTTATTTGCTACCATCTATTTAAAATATAATTTAATAACCCTCGTTGTATTGTGTGATATAAATTTACTGATATTTTTTAATTTTAATGGGACCAAAATTTCTTCAAGACCATTGATTTCTATTGAGATCAATTATCCAAATGAAATTTTAGCCCCCATAAGCATTACAAATCAAAAAATATTTTTTTTACCTCATGGAATATAATGAGGAACATTATATTATATTTTAAATCAATAATGATAACTAAGTATTGGTGATATAGCCCTACAGTAACTAATAATTATAATACATTATTGACAAATTAAATTAGATTTTTACAATAACTTCTAAAATTTATGTGAATTTTGAATCAAATCATGTATCGAATATTGTGGAGAATCTTTGAGTTCAAATTTTCAATAAAATAAATTATTTTACACTTTAAATATTTTTAAAACAAAATTTTGTAAAAATGTGGCAATTTAAGTTGCCTTAAATCTTGAATTATTAGCCAAATTTGGATTCTAAAATTTCAAAAATTAGCCAATTCGCGAATATTATCCACTAAAAAAATCATTGTTGAGTATGGACATTGGAAGAAAGAACATACAAAAAGCTTTGGTTGGGCTAGAGCAGGTATGTGAGCTTTATGTTGGAGGGATGCAACATGACAAATTGTAGAAAATGGTGTATTCATGTTTTTGGTGGGGACTAAGTTATTAGTAAAGTGATTTTTGACTTCTCCTAGTGACATAGTGGATAATATCCAAGTACCTTATGTTAGTATTGTTGGGAGCTTATTGTATGCTATGGTCTTTACTAAAAAAATTTATCCGAGTAGTATGAGTCTTTATTTGATTCATGGCTTTGTGGATTCATGTTGAGTTGAGAATTGCACAAGATCTGTAAGTGGGTATATTTTTACTGTGTTTGGTGACATAATTAGTTGGATGAGTAAGCAGTAGCTTGTGGTCACTTTGTCGACTAAAAAATTTGAGTGGATGTCAAACACTCATACTTCTAAAACAAACATATAACTCAATAGATTATGTTCAAACATGGTGTTACTTTAGGAGTTTATACAATTCTATGTGATAGAGTGCCTTATGTATAACACATAACCTGTTTCATACGAGGATAAAACATATTGATATCTAATGCCATTTTTTCATATCATGGTAAAAGTAGGAGGGTGATATTGGAAAAATTGACACTTTTTAGAATTTTGTAGATGAATTGATGAAGCCAATAAGCACAAGAAAATCCAAGTGGTGCCTTGAATCCGAGTCTCTCAACCCCTAGTAATTTATAGTGTTGGCACTTACTTTTCTC
Organism: Thuja plicata; assembly: GCA_018584345.1. Taxonomy (NCBI): domain Eukaryota; kingdom Viridiplantae; phylum Streptophyta; class Pinopsida; order Cupressales; family Cupressaceae; genus Thuja; species Thuja plicata. The sequence continues at coordinate 3,580,481 of MU223568.1, read as the reverse complement.
TTGCAAGGTGTTTAACAAGTGTAAATTGTTAGGAAGAGCGTCTCAATTATAATATTTATATTAAATAGTAGATAGATTTTGATGGGATCCTAAAACCCATTTACAACAAACCATTAGCAAAAAAATAGTTGACCAAGAAAAACTGAATAGCAACAAAAGGATCAATAATCTTAAACAAGAAGAACTACAAAATTTGTTAACACAACTTCATTTCAACTGAGTTGTCGTTTGAAAATAGTTAGCTCAACTAACTCTATGCCTTTCCCATTGAATTTTATTCACACTTAACCTAGGGATGGGTTTTAGATATAGATTTAGGAAGATTTAAGTTCCTTGCTTCAACACCATTTTTAACTCTAAATATGTAGAGAAGAGAGTCTTCAATTGATGCCTAAACTAAAGCCACCTTGCATGATGAGGAAGAATGTATAATTGAAGATAAGAAATGTTGCAGAATATTAACAAAGTAAGTAGGAGCGAGAATCCCCCCATGGCCCATTGAATAGGCAATGAGTTTGATGCAATAAACAAACAAATTGGTTTAAAAGGTAGAATCCTAACACGGAGAAACAAAATCATCCAAAAAACATTGGCCTTAGGGGAAACCACCTTAGGAGGGTCCCCCAAGATTAAATTTTAATCCACCAAAAAGGAGGTGGGACAATGAGACTCATCCATCAAAGAACCAAAAATGGCATAAACATCTACATCAAATGATCAGGGAGGTAATTCTTCTACCAAGTAGTAGAGACCCTATATTTTAGCAAGAATAAGGATCACCAAAAGGAAGATGTTTTGTAGAAAAATATCTTATGCAATGAAATAGATGGATCTCATAATCAAAATTTTGAAAACATTTCCTTTCCTCAACCATTGAGAAAACATTCTCATAAAGCACCTTAGAAATATTGATGTCCACCAAAATATGGGCAAAGGTGAAATGAATGATTTAAATGTGGACGAGTGTTAGAAACACTGAGAGGGGGGGTGAATCAGTGTTTGTCTATTTATTATATTTCAGAAATTTAAACATAAATCAATTATACATCCAATGAATCTTAACACAAGAACACATAACACATGATATGATTACGGGGAAACCTTGATCAGAGGAAAATCCCAGTGGGAATTAGTACCCACAAATATTGTACTAGTATAATGAACCTGTTAAAGTTCCTTTACCCTGTTAGAAGAAGTCTTTACAATGCAAGTACAATGACCCTATTAGGAGTCTTTACAAAACCCTGTTAAAGGTATATGGCTCACTACCAGAGCTCATTGCTTAATAAGATGAAGGCTACAACCTTCTGATAGTTGATATACACTATATCAAAAGTGAACTGCTGTGATGACACTGCTGTCTGATCAGTTCCGTGTATGTGCTGATGCTCTTACTCTCTTAAAAATATTTATCTCATACTGACTTCTTTATACCGTTCTTC